>CM033462.1:13872415-14107227 GCA_019425755.1 Amaranthus cruentus | reverse complement strand
ATATATACACACAAGCAAGTAGAGGAATCAAGAACAATGAAAAATCCGGAGAAAGAGTGGAGGAAAGGAGAAGGAGAAACGTGGGTGTAAACTTGAAGAAAGGGATGGGATAATGGGAAAATTGTAGAGTAAGTGAATCAATTGATGTGTTACTATTTGATCCAGGCTCTGTGCTACCTTCCAGGCCCGACCCTGAGTGTAGGCCAAAGGGGCCAGGGCCCAAACTAAATATTCAGATATTCAAGTTAGGAAAGGGCCCATTATAAAAATAAAAAAAATATTTCCATGATCCTACATTATTTCACTTGGTTAGGTAATAGTTATTTTTATAGGAATATTTCATTATTTCACTTGGTTGGATAGCAGCTATTTTTATCCTACATATGTATTGGAATGATCCGTAAAAAATACAATGTATTTTCTTCACACCTCTTTAGAATATCAGAGATACCATTTTTATTTTGGAATTTCCATGAAATTTTATATGCTCTCTTGAGATACCGTCTTTTGTAAAGGCAACTCTTAAAAATTCAACCCAAATCTATATTTAGAGTTGCAACAATATATATTTAGAATTAGATTGAGCTTTTGAGAGCCGTCTTTACAAAAGACGATCTCAAGTAAGAAATTGTGATTTTATATTGATAAACTTTTTATATTAATTTTTTAGGGGCCCTATTTTTTTATTTGGCCTAGGGCCTCCAAAATGTCAGAGACGAACCTGCTACCTTCCTGTCTTTGTTTTTTCTCTTTGTTTTTAGGTCTGTAATTTTCAAGTGTATAACACATTCCCACAGGAATAGATGCCTCAAACTTGGCAATAAACCTTAAAAAAGCTAATTTAATGGTGCAAATACCTTTAAATTTTCTACACCCATCAACAACTTACTATATCAAGCATTTAACATCAGAAAACAACATTTGGAAGTTAGCAATTTACACACATTATGCAACCTACTGCATATTTTAGGAGTGTCACATGATTCGCTAAACTCCTCGAGAATCGCGAATCAACAAATGCGAATTAAAGTCGGTTTTGAGATATTTTGGAGCAAATTTGACCGAATCGCGATTTCAAAAAGCGAAGTAGCTGGCGAATTATATTACACTGTATTTTAGGCTGATTTATACCAAAGAAATTCAATGCAAACCAAGATATACAAGGTCCATCAGCAGCCACGATTGTATATCTCTTCTGTTTATCTATGACAGCAGCAACACACATCTGGAACTAGAGTTTGTACAACAAGGACACGGAATTCACATCTTGAGTTCCTGCATCAAGTTACATTGGCCAAAGTGTAAGACACTGAGATCTCTAATAAATACTTTAAACAGTTTAACACTATAGTCATCACAGTTAGCAACACATTCTGCAAATAAGATCCTTCCTGCAGCACACTCAAGTATGAATCTCAAGAAGGGCAATTGCAAATTGAACCAAAGATTGTTGAAGCATCTCAACGAATGCTGTCAAGGAAAGCTACATGCGAGCAATCTCGTGGACTTGAGCCTCATTAAATCTATCAGAGCACTCCAATATCCTAAAATTTGAAGAAATCTCACTATCATGCTTCAAATGTGTCTTAGTCAAACAAAGTCCAACACAAGAAAAAGAAAATCAAAAATCTGAAAACAGACCCCTCATCCAAGCATCTTCAAGAGGGATGTTCATGGTGATCTTCATGTTTGGATTGCAGAATTTACGGGGAAGAAAAGGAGATGAAAAGCAGGGATCCAATATGTATTGTTAAAATTTTTGGATAACAATTTTCTCAATCCAAAACCTTATATTCCAACACATGCCTCTCGATCTTTTTTCTCCTTCCCTTTTCTTCTTTTCTGAAGTCCTTTCCAAACAAGCTATTAAACAAAGATGAGCAGCTAGATCGACATGAGCATTAACCCTAGGGCCTTTGAATAAAAAGTAATTCAAGGAGAGGTCTTGAACAATTGATAATAAGTAGATTAAGAACATTTTATTTTCCTTCCAATATTCCCTTATGTATCAATTCTGTTTATAGAAACAAGAACATCGATCCTTTCCCTCCCCTCTGATGTCCCAAGGTTATTCAAACTATGCAAAATGGATCTTTCTCTCTCTCTCTCCTTCTCTTTTCTCCATATACTTCTGTACCACTATTCCACACCTGACATCCACACATGATTTTTGTCCTAACCTACCCTATCCTTTCTCCTAAGTTTAATTCCAAACATGTCGTAAAGCCAAATGAAGAGCTAGCAAGCTGGTTATTAATAGTCATGAGCATCTCCCCAAGGGCATCAAATGATAGGAATGTAGTTAAGAATGTGTAATGAGGCATCCACCAACTACTGTAGCATTAAAACAAAGACATACAAAAATAAAATAACAATATGAAGCACCTCCAGCATATAATACAGATCTATTAGAGGAAGGGAACTTTGTATCCTCAATTGGCAAGCCTTTCAGATTTATGAACAGTATTTGCTGAAATATTGCCATCCAATAGACGTGAATTCAAAATAACATCATAATTTAAACCAACCATATCAATGACAAAATCTGGACGATATTAAAAATTTCTCCTTCCCGACCTTTTCAAAAGCTCATGATGGTGTATACTGTCAAAGTGCAGATTCCACAGAATCCGGCATCCACCATCCTCAGGGTAGAAAATCTCCAAGTTTAAAAAAGATTAATATTCAATACACCAACTATGTCAACGCCTCCAATATAAAGGATGATCTACATGAATCAAATAAATCAACACAGCATAATTATCATAATTTTTGGTGTCATTCTGAAGAAAAATAGCAATAAAGGAAGAAGGATCCTAATGAATTATGATTTTTTAAAAGTTAATTAATGGATATCAAGCAGTGTCCCAATACTGTTCTTAAGTTATGGACCATGGGGTCGTATACATAAACTAATACAAATCAAAGTAAGAAATAGTTGGTAACAAAGATTATACTTTATTCAATTATAATCAATACTAATCTACAATAATTAATAACATTTCTTCTCCTTATCCATACATTCATTTCTATTGTCATATGCTTCTAGAAAATCCAATCATCCATGTCATTCTTCACTCTTCTTATGCTAGTCATCTTTGAACTGTCTCTTAGTCATTTAAGCTCCACAAAGTTCCCATCGACTAGTACATTTTTTGTTCTTCATAGCACATGACTGAATTAACGTAAACAGTTTACTCTCATCTTGTCTAGAATATATGTGTTTCTCAGTCCACATACCCGTTCTTATGTCTTCATTTAGAATTCAATCTTTTGCCATATCATATTATAAAACTAACTCTAGTAGTAATACTTATACAAAGATATGTATCAATCGTAGACTCGTAGTTTATCATGAAATGTAATTGCAGAACGTATTGTCAATGTCAACATTCAAATAACTCCACTTACAGCTCAGTATCAATCTCAATCAAAAAATATCTCTTCCAGTATCACTCATTATCAATCCGTACTAAGTTAAGTCTACTTTAAAATTATAAGCTCATTGTTAAAGCAACTCTAGTAATTCCAATAGTGTTACTATATCCCTCTCATCTAAAGAAGTTTGTTGGTCATTGAAAGTTTACAACTAATGATGAGTGGCTTCAAGCCCACATTTGAGAAGAATGACAAATTCCTCCATGAGAAAATCAATAAACTTGCTCTACAATTGAATGTCAACCAACTCAAACTTTCAAAACCAGTCGTCCTAAGCCTAGTCCCGTGATATTTTATTCATTGTGCAAGCACAAGCACAGAACACATCCGTTGATCTACATGCTAGACACAAATATGTAGATTGAGAAATACAACAAAATCCAAATATGACAATTAAATGAACCATATTAGTAACAAGCTGTACTTTTCTTCTTGGGAAATCTGTCCCATCTACTGTGATATCACAGGTGCATACATCACCAAGATCGAGTTGGCATAACATCATTTCATAGCTAGCACAATAGTGCAAATGCAACAAAACCATCGTGTCTTAGATGTTAAAAAATTTCCAAGTAAAACACCTTACCATCAAGAACATTATGCCCAAAAATTGTTCCTAATCTATATCAATGGTCCACACCTATTATGAGGCAGGAGGTAAGCAACACCTAAGACCTAACAATCAAACAAGGTCCCTATAGAGCATGAAGAATGTTGATCAACAAAGTAGGATCAAGAGTGACATTCAAAGAGGAAGTACATAGATTAGCAGAATTAAGATGTATCAATTCAGAATTATGACAATCAACAGTTAGCAATAACTTATAATATCACATATTTTTGCAAAAATAGTTAATTACCTAAATAAGAGCAAGGGAATATGGCATAGGCATCTGCATCACTTAGAGACCAATAGAACCTCAGGCTTCTTTTTGGGGGTGTTGGCATTGGAAGAAGCAGCAGCCAAATAAGAAGCCTTAGCAGTGGCCCGAGCCCGGTTGTCAAGCTGAACAAGACTTTTAGTAGCAAGGATAGCCTGGGGATCCAAATCATGTGAAGCTCTAGCATACAGACGCCTTACTGCAACAGAAGCAGCATCTTTTATCTCCTCCGTAATGAGAGGATGTGGGGCCAACAAGCAATGGCCAAGGATCCTCATCAGCGGCTGCAAGAGTTCCCAGGGCAGTGGAATTCTCACTCCTTCCCCTTGGTCATGTTCATGTCCTTGTCCTTCAAAAGAAGAATTTGAATGCAAAGAGTGAGGGGTAGTATTGTTGCTATTGATATCCAGCCTGGTAATATCCTCAGAAAGGATGATTTCTCTTCCTTCGGTTCCATTTTGGTAAGGTTGTGGGTGTTGAGAAAGAAGACCTCCAATAGTAGTGGACGAAACAGCATCATCACTAACAGACACAGCATCTTCATCATCACCATTCTGTTCAATTACAGGATTTGGAGCAGAAGAGTGAAAGTCAAGAGACAAAGCACAAGGACAATCTTCGCCAGCCCAAGAAGCAGCGAAACGGCAGAGATCAATCTTAGACCAAGAAGGCATTTGCGAGATGTGTTTGAAGAAGCAGTGGAAGGCCACTCCAATTATGGAAGCACGTTTGGTGGACTTAATCCCCATTTGGGGTTCTAAAGGAGGAGATATGATCCCAACTCTAATTCCTTCAAATCCAACAGGGGAAGGAGAAGAAGAAGAAGAAGACCTAGAATAAAACCCATTATTACTACTCGAAAAAGGTTGAGGAGTAGGGGTATGATATAGGGAAGGATGTTGTGAAAGGTAAGCAGGAGAAGGGATGGAAACCAAGAGGGGTTTACCAGCACGAGCTTTAGTCTCAGAGGAGTAAATAGCTAAAAGAACAGCCTCAAACCCAGCAAGCGAAGGGGATCCAAGGGCAGTGGGAGAAGTGGTAGAAGAAGCATGGATGTGGGTAAGGTAGAGACCAGCAATGAGAGGCACCAAAGAAATGACGACAAGGCGAAGGTCTGATTCAGAAGCATCTTGAAGGAAGGAGTCATAAAGCCATTGACAAAGAGGGTCATCCCCAGATCCAGAGAGAGTAGAGGAGATAGCAGAGTAAGCCTGGAAGGAATCCAAGAGAGAGCGAGCAGGGCGATCAGAATCAGGAAGGGAGAAAAGTGAATCCGAAGTCATGGGTAGAAGAGAGAGAAGGGCTTGGATGCGAGAACGAGCTTTGGATACTGATTCCCACCATGACTGCATTGGATCTTCAGCTTGCTGATTAGTGTGATTGGAATTGGAATTGGAATTGGAAGATGAAGAATGGTTAAGATCAGATTGCCCTCTTCCTCTTCCTCTTCCTCTTTCGGAGATAGGGTGATGATGGTACTGATTTTCTGTTTCCATTTCCATTTCCATTAAAGCTCACGTCTTAATTTAAACTTACAACTTACAATTTACAAACACACGAGTCGTTGATATTTCAACCTCAACTTCTGTCCTTTGTGCCCTGCTAAATCAAAAATAAAAAACCCAAAACTCCTAATCAATCGCCGTGATTTATAAATCACTATAAAAGGACAAAAAGAATAATAATAAAATAAAAAAACCAAAAAAATAAACTAAAATAACAAAACTTTCATCCTATCAAATGCTTCCACATAGAGGTGATTTGTCAGGTTCACAAATAACCGTTATTTACTAAAACTTTCTCATAAAAAACTTAATTCATTTGTCCCATCAAATTTATTGGACTTTTGTCATGTTAAATTTGTCCCATTTTTATTTTTTGTCTTACTTTTCTTGATTTTTTTGCCCCTTAATTATTTTTCATCTACAAATTCAGTCACTACCCCCTAATATTTAGTTTGTCACATTGTTCTTAGTTTTCACAACAAATTCTTATGGAGCAAATTTTGAGGAAATGGATAAGTAATTATATTCATGAATACAAAGAAATAGTAAAATGTCAAAAGCTCAAATATAACAATGTCACAAAAATTTTATTCCCACAAACTTAACTACTAATAACTACTATCCCAAGTATAAAAGAATCTAACAGAAAGCTTGATAAAAAAACCAGCAAACAAGGTTAGATATAGTAATTATTTTCCTCTATAATTCAAAAGCAAAAAATTATCTTACATCCTGCATTCATTTAAAACATAATTTAAAGATTGTCAATTCTAAAACTGCATCATGATTAAGCAATTTAGACGTATGATTCTCCAAGAATTACTCTACGAAACATGATGGAGATCATAATTCAAAAAAATAAAAATCAAACTTACAATCAACTTACGTGAAAACATAATTCACTTTAAAATTCATGATGTAAGATGAATCAAACCACTCAATCAAAACAATGGAAATTCACCAACTAATCAAGTAAGACTTAAAATTAAGCAATTATTTCAAATAAAAATATTAATAAATATCGAGATTAGATCTTACTTGGTGAGACTGGAAAGTAATGATGTGGACAAAAGACAAAAGAGAAGATCTAAGAATGGCGTACTCTTAACACGTCGTTGATAACAATTTAGAGAAATTTGATTATGATTTTTAAGATAAATTTAGATGATAAAATTTATTCATGTGAGAACTCGTTAGATTCGTCTTAATATGTTACTCTTTTTTTGCAATTAAGAGTTACTCCCTCCGAATCATTTTAAATGTCCCATTTTCTTATTTGGCAAAATCATATCAATTGTCTCATTTCCTTTTTTGTCTATCTTTTTTTACCTAAATACCCCACTTTTCCAATTCCCAATACCCAACTACCACCTTTACAATTAATTTAATCAATTAAAATACCTAACTACCACCTTTTTAATGAACCCCACACCACCCTTAATAACCGTGAAAACCCAAATGGGATATCTAAAATGATTCGGAGGGAGTATATATTAACTCCAAAAAAAACTTTTTACAACTTAGGCTATAAAAGGAACACTCCCCTAACACGAAAGGGGAGTTATAAAGGGTCAAAACCAACGAGCCTACAACCTACATAAAAGGGGCAAAGACAAAGAACCAACAACCTACAAACAAAGGCAGAGACTACACCAAGAGCCAATTTTTAATCATCTAATTAGCTGCAACAATGAAAATAACAGTACACGTCAAATGTTGAGCAGACATTCCAGGATTCCTAAAAACTCTTAAGACTCCTTTGCAACCAAATTTGGATACAACATCTCAATCCAAAGACTAACAAGCATAAAAGCTCTACTCTTCCTCCTTTTGCACAATCTACTCAATCCTTCACAGCATCATCAAACAAACTAGGCCAATGAAAATCAGGTGCAAAAAAATTGATATGCTGATGCATATTTTGAATGAAAGGACAACAACTGAAGAGGTGATCCCTGGTTTCATCAGCTTGATGACAAAGCACACAAGTGGTACCACATTAATTCCCCAATCAGAGAGTCGGTCCTTCGTATGAAGCCTTCCTTGAAGATGCTTTACCATTACACCAAAGCGCCCTCCAGGGTGGCTTAAAGCCACAAGCAACCCTGTGTAAATAAGCTTTCTGAACATTAAACCAACTGTTCACCACTAAAATGTTCATGTCATCCCAACCATTAAATTGTTCCGGCTGTTGCCTACTATCAAAAATTCTAGCTAACATCCACGAAACACTACTAGGAACCCTAAAATGAAAAATATCAGTCCCTTTTAAGTAGTAATCATTAACCCACTTAATCCACAAACGATCCTTATTCGAAGCTAGAGTCAGGAGGCTCTTAAGAAGAATCACCTCATTCCAGATTCAGATGTTACAAATGTTAAGGCCACCATAGGCTTCAGGCACACACACCTTCCTCCATGATATTCTAGGTTTGGAACCAGTTTTCTTATCAAGAGCCCAAATGAAACTATTACAGATCAACTTTATCATAGAAATAATCTTCTTAGGCAACAAAACAAAATCTGAGACCAAATCTAGCCTTCTACCTTAAAGCAGATTCCTCCATACATTGCCATTTTATGAGATTAGCACAAGTAGCAACCTCAACACTATGAAGATCCCCATCAAGAGGATCAGCTTGGAGCAAGGTCTGAGTAGTATCAAAATCGACCTTAAATAGTAAAAATGCGAAAATGCGGTAATGTTTGCGATTGCGGTAACGAGAGTGTTGCGTTTATCGTAACGCCTAAATGTTGGTCAAAACCAAAAGATATCCTTTGATACGACCCAAACACGATTTTTTTAACACCTTTACAACGCGGGAAATATCGGTTCGTTGTTCTTAAAAACCTTTCCCATGCGGCGACGCGATAAGATGCGGCCTTGTTTTTACACAATGATCCCAGCACCATGATTATAAATGTCCCTAGAAACTTGAATCCACTCGCCCTCTTCCACATCACAAGATTGCATATGCTTCCCAACATTCTTCTCAACTAGAGGTATGACAGTGTTGGATGCAACAACATCCAAATGTTTCCCCTCATCACCCTGCACTTTCCTAACCTATGCTTACCTTTCTTTATCTTGTTCTCATCACAAATATGCTCAACCATCTGACATTTCTGACAGAAGTGGGGAATCCAATCTATATAGTAAGCTTGATCATGCAACTTCCCATCCTCATCCTCTACAAAGACAGATTGTGGTAGTGGCTTAGAAACGTCAACCTCTATCCACTCTATTTAGCCCCCCAAAACTTCTTAGGCAGGTTTAACAACCTTATCCACACAGGGATTACATGCAAAATGTCCCGCTTAAAATCAAACTTATCATCCCACTTCCTAATCAAAACAAAACGTTTGTCCAACATTGTATTACCACCACAAATAATCTCAACATCATTAGATTCTTTATCACTTTTCACCAAAAAATAGCCATCATCATGTAAAATGGGTTTCAAGTTTTCAAGACGAGGCCACGAACTCATAAGAAATTCAGTATAAATAGCCATGCTAGGTTGGTAACCCACCACAAACATAGCACATGTAACCTTCCATGATAATTTCATGGTTGTAACTTCCTCTCTATCAACCACAACACGAGAAACACCATTGGAAATAGATGGAGGTATAAAATTCAGATTCATACCTTCTCGAATTGAAAAGTTCCAAGGAACAGGTTCATCAAGTAGCGCCTAAGTAGGAGTACCTTGCTTCTGGGTATTCTAAAGGTTGTCCAATTGCACTTCAAATCTGTTCAGTTCTCGCTCCTTCTTTGCTCTCATATTGACCGATTCCAGAAAAGCCTTCAATGGATCAATTTCATCTTGCATTTCACTCAGATTGTGTGATTTAGTATTGGAACTTTGCCCCTCAGAAATGGGTATCAAATTTCCACTACTTTTCACACTCAATCTTCGTGAGGAAGCTTGCGTGCCATTCACCTTCCCTTTACCATTAGAATTATGAGGATTTTTACAAGGTATATGCCCATGGAGAATAAAGAATTCACGTAAATAACGAAAATCAAGGGCCTCCCTAACTGTTCTCTCTCTCTAAGACCAAAGAACCGTGTTTTTTATTTAATGTGTTACTTTTTAACTATGTATTTTTTATAATTTTTTATGATGTGTATTTAGGATATTAAGACTCAAATTTTACTTTGAAAACTGTATGAAAAATAAACGAGAAGAACAAAAAACAACGGAGGGAGTAATTAGTATTTTATTCTTAATATATAAATTGTAATATAATTAGGTGGGATCTTGTTTGATTCATCTCAACGCAAAGATTATTAATATCATTTTTTTATAATTTTTACTTATGCACCATTAGAAATTTTTAAACATAAATATATATTTTGGCTAAGCGTGTCTAGATAAAATGGGAAGGAGTTATTGAAATGGAGGGAGTATGAGTTAAGAAGTCTTTTAGAATCTGAATTTATGTTGTAAGGTTTGTAAAGTTCGATGTTGTGGTTGTAACAGACGCTAACCAGTTGCTTGAACATAATTGATTATAAATAATGCAGAAGCTTAATACTTATATCGAGCTATTACAACAATTAAAATATATAAAGGAATTACATAATAAAACATTTGAAATGATTAAAAATCGGAAATTACCAAAATAATACAACATTTTGCTTATTTCCCTACAATAATACCAATTTTTAATTAACCATGAACAATACTAACTTTGGGGGTTGTTTCCCTATAATATACCTAACATGTTAAAAATCAAACTATAGGAGATTATATGAGAAAAAAATTGGTAAATTAGTTGATAAACTAAAGTTCATATTATTCTAGGAAAAAAACCCCTTAAGTTGGCATTATTCATGATTAATTAATAGTTGGTATTATTGAAGGGAAATTAATAAAAGGTTGTATTATTCACGGTTATTTTTCCTTAAAAATATAATAAAGTTCTGTAAAAATTCCAGCAGTTCCGTTTGTAAATTAGATAATCCAAAATATTTCTTTTTAACTAAAAAGTCACCCTGCAAGTATAAACCAATGATTTAAAAATACCAACCAGGCAGTGTGGTACAGGTGCCAAACGTTTTTATAATCTCATCACCTCGTAGGGTGGAAACTTTTCTCAAATAATCTAAAATAAGGACTAAAATACTTTTAAATAAAAGATTTATTTTAATTACATTCTATTATATGAATGGATGAGATTGCTCTGTTGATCACTGATCTCTGTGCGCTTTTAGCTACCGTTGTCTTCAACAATCTCTGAATCCGCCCCCCACCAGGACAGGTTCAAAGAACAAAACCACATAATCAGCTTATGTTGAGTACACGTTTATGTAGCTTAATTTAATGATTACTTGTGTTATTATTTTCTCGATTCGGCTTCATAGTTTTAATTATAAATCCTAAGAGAATAAACAGTGTCTTATTAATATTTTAATTTCTCTCACAATCATTTAGTTGGTTGTAGAGGTCTGAGGTCGCCACCCCAAAAGTTTTATGCTTGCAAGCAGCCAAGCCTGATCAACATCCGCATGTCGCCTCGGGTTATCACGAGCGTGCACTCTCACCCGAGGTCATAAAGAATGTCACCACCTTGGACTGGCACTTTTCATCTGAGTGTTGCCCGCATTCTGCCCTACATAGGTGGACCAGCACATTCTATTCCGCCAGAAAGCCAGCTGACTGAAAAAATAAAGTTAGCATTCCCTTACGGCACCGATCTTGGACTTTTCTTACTGTCTTTTGTGAAATCCTTCACTTGCTTGTAGTTCTCTACATTTGTTCGTGTCTTTAATCATGACTCAAAGAACAACATTTGCTTTTTAGAGTTCTTTATTCATAACTTAATTTTAATTTTATAACATTGCTTCATACTTGATTATAAATTCTTCGCAATCAAGTCTTTAGTTTTCAAATAATTTCCTCACACATTCTACTTATCCAATACCCTCTATCTCAAGTATCGTTAGTTCTTAGTTCTTTATTCATTGATTCTTTTATTCTTTTTTTTTTAAATTTCACATACAACCAACAATAACAATATATACTTTTAAACCGAATAATACTTATGAACAGTGGCGGAGCCACGTTGGAGCACCCGGGGTTACGTGACCCTAGGCGTTTTTTATAACAAAATATTTAATGTAGCCTTTTCTGTTGGTAATAGTAAAAGTGTAAAATTAATACTGAAGTGTTTTGATGATAAATACTCCCTCATTTTAGTAATTTTGTCTTATTTAGTTATTTATTTATTTTATCTCATTTTTTTAATTAGGTAAGTTGAATTAATTTGTTCCATTTCTTTTTGTGGTATGTCGTATTTAAAATTTTAGCAAATAAGAGTAAAATATTTGTTAATTTTGCAAATAATACTCAGCTGAAATCTCGTCTATTAGTTTGGGATTTCGTACCCTGGATCCGCCACTGCTTATGAACAATGTATGCATATAACTTTTATTAATATAGTCACTTATCATTTCCAACAGCTTAACATAGTTCTAACTCTAAGTATCACTCAACACAATTGATTTCATGATCTAACTACATACCTAATTCCATCCAACTCTATGATTCCAATTACAGCACCACCCATAATCAAATTAACTTTAAATTTCTTATTGAACAAACTCCACACTCATACTTCCAACTAAATGATACAACTCATGAGCTATATACACATACTCCCTTAACAATTCAAATTAAAAGAAATTAAGTCATAAAGTAACCAAGATCAATTCCACCTGTTCAATTTAGAATCGAGCTTGCATTTCCAATTTTAAATCCAACTCATATTACAAAAGTAAAATAAGCCTACAAGATCAAATTCATATACGATTAACCAACCTTAAATCCATACTCTGACTCATCATAATAGATTTTATTTTTAGTACCAAAACCTAACTATAATATCTCAATTCATAATGAGTACATCAATGTATTGGTCATACTTTGGTTTATATTCATAGTTCTCCTATTTAAGTTCACATTCATACAATTCTTCATAGTATCAAATTATGTTCCAACTCATTTTTGAGATCCCAATTGGTGATCAACTTTTTTAATTGCAAATCCTTATTTCAATTCACTTTAATGCTCTCAAGTCAAAACTAAAGACTCCAATTATATATCACAATCTCAAGATTAATTTAATTTCATTCCCCATTTCTTCAAACATTCTCAATTAAACCTAAATTGAACAAAACTAATTGCATCTCGGCTTTCAATTTCAATCATCAATTTTGTAACTAATAAACCCAACAACAATTTAGTATACTTCTCTTAAAAATCAATACTTCTCTCAAAATAATCAGGAAATAAATAAATATAACATTTAAAATTCAAAGGCTTGGAATTTATTTTGGTGGGAGTGTACCTCAATATTGTTGGAAGAACTGTGTTGGAGGTGAATGGCAAAGAAGCAACTTTGTCTTCGGATAGAATTTAGAAAATGAGCCTGGGCAACCCAAACAAGGAGGAGAAGAAGTAGTCCACTCATAATCACTACTAAAACCAATTGGTGATAGTAGGTCCAATATCTGGCAAAGAAACCAGCATACTATGGTTTTACATATTCTGGAAAGTGGCAAGGAAACAGCATTTTAATTGAAAGCAGGGTTTCCATCATCTTAGGGCTTTAAGCATCGCCATAGAAACGACAAGTCAGCTAACACTTTGGTGAACATAGAAATTGGTTAGGTCATCATGGCGAATCCTGGGCTGTTCTATAAATGTACCTCATGAAGGAGACAAACAACGGCATAGCCATAGGCCCATATATACTCAAAAGGGCTTCGTTAGCTGAGCAGAAGTTTATGGCAAAAAATTAAGATAAAGAAACAACTACGATCAAACATAAGCATAAATCTCATCCTTTGCAATTTCATTAAAGCACGTACAAAGAAATCAAGACCAAAAATACATCAAAATTGAAAACAACTTGCAGTAATACTAAATAAACAATGCCTGTGCTTGGTAAAATGTAAAATTAAACTTCTTGACTAATATTAATAAAGCAGGTGTTTCAGTTTAATTTGTACAGAATTGAGTGCAGTAAAACCACAACTAGCTGAAATGAACAGAAGTAAATGCATTAAGTATCGAGAATAAAACCTTTTTACGACCAGCAGCAAGAAGATCAGTGCGGTTCGATTTTTTGTCCATTTTCGAACCACCTTAGCTTTAACGATACGCCGACATCCGATCACTAAAAACCAAAAATGGAAAATAAAAACGCAGTCAATGACAAGTACTCCTAAACAATTCCATTTTCATTTGAACAGTGAAATAATGCAATCTATTCATTGGTAATGTAAGAAAATTCTTAAATATCTAAATTAAAATGTAGCAACTAAAATCGAAAGAAGAAATCGAAATACAACAAGCCAAACTGAAAATTAGGAGAATCAAAATCAAATTGCAGAGAGAGAAAGAAAAAAAATACCAAGGATGATTGAAATTGAGTAGAAGAAGATGGATCTGGTTAGGGTTAATCTTAGCCTAGAAGTTTGTCTGTGTCTTAGATCTAACGCAAAGACAAAGTAAGACGAAAACAAGAGATAGAGAGAGGCAGAGAGGGACGAAATTGTGAATGTATTTGTGATGTTTTGGTTTGGTGCTGGTAAACGTGAGAAACGACTAACAAGAGGGATTATTAAGAATGAATAAATTTTGATTGTTGAAGCAATAGTGACCGGGCCGAATAAAGTTTGGTCTAAATCGTAAATCATATCAGATCAAATTGGAATTTTAGTATTTGGTTTGGTTTATGGTTTAAATGGTTTGGTCTGATTTTTTTCAAATTAAATTACGGTCAGGCCCGTCGCTGGACCAGGGCTACTGGGGCAACCGCCCTGGGCCCCCAAAAAAAGTCCACGTTGCTATTTGCTAATATAGGCCCTAAATAGAATTTAAAAAAATAAAAAAAACTTTAATTGAAAAACCCTTGTCCTCCTTCTCAACAGCGCCATTTCTGAATTCTGAGATTTGCTAATATTTAGAAAATCTCCTCAACTTCTTTCCCCTAATTTCAGCCATAATTTCTAGATCTTTCCAAAGTGATTTGATTTCTCCAAAAAAAACGTTTAATCTTCAATCTAATCCCCAAGATGTATTTGTATACAAATTTCAGTCAGATGAATTGGGCTTGGGGTTGTTTCGCCTTTCGAGATTCAATTGAAGAGGAAAACATCAAAAACGGTAATTTTGCTCATCAATTTTCAACGGGATTTTGCCTAATTATATATAATACTTGCATATACTCCTTAATTCATCAAAGTATCTCGTCTAATTTAGCAATTGGGTTTTTTGCTCCTCCATTGAAGGTGCCGATAAATATAAAATATGTTGTTCGCCTGTTCCCACTGCTGTTGAATCAAGAGTTTCTAGGTATTTCTTTTCTTTGTTGATTTATAATTTCATTCAATTGAGTATATTGTTGAGAAATTTATCGGCATCTTTGTGTGGTTGAGAAATTAATTGAATCAAATTTCTTTGACCTTGGGTGGAGTTATGTAAATTAAAAGAAATTTGATTTAGATAATTGAATCAAGATTTATAATTTCATTCAATTTATCGGCATCTTTGTGTGGTTGAGAAATTAATGATTTCATTCAGATTTGAGATATTATTTCTTTTCTTTGTTGATTTATAATTTCATTCAGATTTGAGATATTATTTGGAGTGCAGAACTTCAAATTGAGGCATTGAGCAGAATTTGGTGTAGAAGTTTTTCAAAGTTGAAGTTACTAAAGAACTATTTGAGATCGTCAATGTCACAAGAAAGGTTGAATGGGCTAGCTACTTTATGTATTGAGAAAAATATGTTAGAATATATTGATGTAGAAACGATTATTAGTGACTTTGCGTCCAGAAATGCTCGTAGAAAAATTTTCATGTGAACGTTTAGACTTTGATTTCAATCGTAATAAAATATCTTTTTTTATCTTTTTTTTTTGCATACCCAAAAATTTCAAATTTTTTTGGTATTTCATGTGAAATAGGGCCCCAATTTATATCTTTGCCCCGGGCCACTGAAATCTCAGAAACGGCGCTGATTAGGGTTTACGGTCTGGTCTAGGTTTTTTATTTTTCAGACCGGACCGCAAACCGTACTATGGTCGAAAATTATAATTTTGTATTCAAAAATTAAGTTGCTACATGATATTTTAAGATGTAGTTATTTTTATATATCAATGTATACTTGAATGATGTTAATGTTATCAACTAATTACAAATTTATATTTATTAATTGTGGGTGTGAAATATTTATATGAATACATGTATTAATTTGGATAAAAATATAAAATGAAAAACCGTAGACCAGACCGAACCGTTGTAAAACGGTTTGGTCAGGTCCGGTTCGGCCTGAAAAATTTTCAGACCGAAATTTCTGGTTTAGTCTGATTTTAGTGTCCGACCAGACCAAACCGGATCGTATTCACCCCTAATAGTGACTTTACAATGCCAATTGCCAACCTCTTGGTCCACCCACAATACTTTTGGGCTTTGGTTTTCGAAAATAAAACTTGTATGTGGCCGCCTCATCTTCACGTGAGCAATAAAATTTTGTTTTACTATTTTTTAAATGAGACAATCTCACTGTGAGATCATCTTTATTGGGCTGACCCAATATACATTTTTTTGTATTAAAATGATATAACGTTAAAGTGATCACTTATAATTTTAATACAATTACTTTTTATAGTCTTAGAATGATTACAAACTTTAAAATGAGTGTTTAAGGCATAAATTTGACAAATACAAATTTTTTTACATTTGTTACTTTAAGATCATAGCCTATTTCTTCAATTGCTTACTTTAATTTCCGTCTAACCATGAGATGGGTCCAAATGATAGTCTATGTCTTCAATATATATATATATATATATATATATATATATATATATATATATATATATATATATATATATATATATATATTATATATATATATATATATATATATATATATATATATATATATATATATATATATATATATATATATATATATATTTTTGTTATAACTTAGAGAGATAAGGAATAAGTAGAATGAGTAAAAGTTAGAAGATAGAAGTGTTTTTAATCATTGGTATGGTTTTTTACATTGGTGAACTTTCATATTTATAGGCAAGTTCTACCCATAATTACATTGAATGCATTCACATTAGGGTAAATCCATTAATTACCTTTCACACTATATTTCAACATTTCACACTATACTTCAACACTCCCCCTTGAATGCATTCTAATTATATAAAAAAGAGTAAAATATTATTACAATATTTCTAATTTTGATATTGCCTCAGTAAAAACCTTGTCAGGAAAAACCCAATGGGATAAAAACTTGAATGAAGGGGAAAAAATGCAGTGAGTATGATTTTCCCCCTAAGTTCAACAAATATCTCGTAGATGACACATTCCAATTTTACGTACAAGTTGTTCGAACCTCTTTGATGGAAGGGACTTTGTGAACAAATCTGCAAGATTTTCGCTTGATTGAATTTGTTTGACTTTTACTATTTTATACTTTTGGAGGTCATGTGCAAAGAAAAGTTTTGGTGCTATGTGTTTGGTTTTATCCCCTTTTATGAAGCATTTACTAACTTGATCATTGCAATTGGTATTGTCTTCAAAAAGTATGGTTGGAGAATTTATTATCGAGTTTATCCCACATTCTTCTTGAATATGACCAACTTATTTCATTAAGAGCGATCAATTCTACATGGTTTGATGATGTAGTTGTCACTGTGTTGTTTTGGTCGCCTTTGTGTGTTCGCTGCGCCTAGACTCATCGAGGCGTTTTACTTGGCGCCTCATTGCGCCTTGCGCCTAGGCGCGCCTGAGGCGCGCTTTTTAAAACAAAGTAGTAGGAGTTACTCCTTGAGTTTATAAAGTGATGCATACTCTTCTCTTTCTTCAATGTATGACAATTCACATGTGGGTAACACATGGGCACTTCAACACTACCCCTCACATGTGAGTGTCCTTAGAATTTTAGCCCACCAGAAGGGTTACAAACCTATTGGGAATGAACATCCAATTAAAGGCCCCTTAACCAGTGGTAAGATTAAATGCCCAGTATAAAGGCCCAACAACAAACCGGGCTCTGATACCATGATAGAATTTAGATAATGGGCCATGGTAACCTAAACAAGGAGGAGAAGAAATAGTCCACTCATAAACCCAAAGAAGGTTCACTACTAAAACAAATTGGTGATAGTAAGAGTTACTCCTTGAGTTTATAAAGTGATGCATACTCTTCTCTTTCTCCAACGTGGGACAACTCACATGTAGGTAACACATGGGCACTCCAACATCTTCTATATATGTTGATTAAACTGAGATTCAAAAAGATTATTAAAACTAGCTTTGACTTAGCACGAAGCAAAATAGTAGAAGGACATCAATTTTAATAGTCCTTAACTTAATGATGTCAGTGAAATTGAAAAAACTATAAAAGGTCATCAATTTAGTTAAACCCTTAACTCAATTTGGGGGTTTGAACAAATTGGAGCAACAAGTGAAAGAAATCAAAATTAGAAAACATTGAAATTAAAATTTTTAAAATGAATATGAAGAATCAAATCTAGATTGCTAAAAAAAACAAAGGAATTAGAAGGAGTACCAAGTTGATGATTGAGAACCAAAAATCAAAGAAGAATTAACATTAACATTAACAATATTCAACAATTAACATTAATTAAAAATCTACAACAAATTAACAATTGAAATTCAAACTTTTAGGGAAAGAATCAAACAAAGAAAAGAAAAAAATGAGAAATGATGAGGCGACTCACAATTGGGAAGAAGGTTGCACTGTGGTGGGCACGTCTGCCAGCAGGAATGGAGGAGGAGGAGGAGGCTGCAGCAATAGGATCGGTTGTCGACTGTCTAGTGTCGAATGGAAGGGAAAGGTCGAAGGATGTTCTTGATGTTTAGAGTTTGATGTTTCTGATCGAAATGGTGAGGGACTGGGTACTAAAAAACACGTATGGGACGAGTTTTTTTAAAAAAAGAATCATTTAAAATATGTTTTTAAGGGAAATTCCACGTATTCAAATTCCACTAGTAGCACTTTTTAAAGAAAATTCTACATGGTAGCATTCAGTTTATTCATTATCTAATTGTCGTAGCATTTTCCGTTAAATTCTTGTTAAATTTCGTTTAACTCAACATTTTGTAAGTTTTTTCTACATGGTAGCATCCAATTTTGTTTAATTCAACATTTTAATGTTTAATTCACCATTTTAATGTTTAATTCACCGTTTAACTCATTAACTTCCATAAATGTTCAATAATTTTATGGAAAATTATAAATGCTAAATAATTTTATGGAAAAGTAATTTTAACGTTTAATTCACCATTTTAATGTTTCATTCACTGGTCGAAACAAGTACTCTTTCCAATAAGTACTTGTTTTGATCGGATTGTCGAAATAGTTATCCCATAAGGATTATCGCGACGTCTGTTTTTTCAAAAAATAAAATCGTTACAATGGATATAAATGACGTCAAATATTTTTTTCGGTTTACGTAACAGAAAATAGGCGAATAAGTACTTGTTTCGATCGGATTTCCGAAAGAGTTACCCCATAAGGATAATTGCAACGTGCGTTTTTTGAAACAACTAACGTTAAATATCTTTTATTTTTATTTTGTTAATTTGTGTGTTTTAATTTTAAATTATTTAAAAATACAAGGACTAATGAGAAACCTGCTACATAGACAGCTTAACCTCTCAAATTGGTCAAACCGTCAAACTTAACGGTCAACTAAAGTTTTCCGTTAAGCGGTAGTCATTTGCAGAAAAAATATCAGATTAGGTAGTTTTTTGCAAAACAAATTAATAAGGTAGTTTTTTGCAAATAGACCTGTAGATTATGTAATTTCTTTAAATTTTTCTATAAAATTATCAAATATTTATAGGCATTAATGAATTAAATGGTGAATTAAATAATAAAATGGTCAATTAAACGTTAAAATGGTGAATTAAAAAAAACTGGATGTTACCATGTGAAAAAAAACTTACAAAATGATGAATTAAACGGAATTTAACAAGATATTAACGGAAAATGGTTCGACAATTAGATACTGCATAAGCTGGATGCTACCATGTGAAATTTTCTTAAAAAATGCTACCACTGACATTTCATCAAAACTGGATGCTACCATGTGCAATTCCCCATGTTTTTGTGAAGACTTAAATCCTAGGTAGTTGTTGTCAATCACTAAAACTTATACCAACTGAGACACCCACAACAACAGTATACAATATGAGTGACTAAAGGTGGATCCATTGGATGATGGGGTTGCAAAGAAAGAGAATTTGGGTTTTGGGGGTTCTTGACATCCAGTATTTAGAATGAGTTTAGAAAGAAGGATAAGGAAAGGGAAGGTGGGTTCACGTTAGGGGTGTTAAAAAAACCCGGCCCGTTTGACCCGACTTGTTGATCCGTCGACTCGCATTCTAAATGGCGGGTTATTTTTTCAAAAAAAGATATGTTATTCGTCTTAATCGGATCGAGTCATGGGCCACAAAATACATTAAGTCGGGTACCCATCAACCCGTTATATTAGATTTAAAATTTTATTTCTTAAAAATATTATGTTTTTTGGCATGTTAGTTATATTAGTAGGAATCAACTAATAAGTTAAAAACTTTTTAAGGAATCCTTATATTAAGTCTATAGGCTTACCGTGTAATTAACTCACTTATGACACTAGTCGGTGTATGGGTGAAAAAACAACATTTATCTGCCAGGGTATAAAGAAGATAGCTATAGTACTGAGGGTTTTGCATGAAGAACTCACGTGCATTTTAAATACACTTATCCAACATTTAGAAGTCACTTTTAGATAGTGGGACACATGTTGGTTAAGGAAGTTACTAAAGACAAATAAAATGTTTTATTGAGTTAGAAGTTTGACACGTATAAAAAGAACATTTGACACATGCAAGGAATGTACCTAGGGATCAGGAAAGAGAATGTTATATTTCACAATCATCAGCTATAAATACAGGACCAAACACCATAAATGAGGTAACTAATATCATATATAGAAAGAAAAGTACAAAGAATTCAATGAGAAAAATTAAGAACAACTCTTGAGAATATTTTACAATGTCACATTGATTTTCAGAGCAACATTTTCAGATAAAGAAATATATTGAAATATTTTATTACATAAAGACCTTACGTCTAAATAAGCCCTAAGCAATAATCCACTTGATTACCATTGTGTATCTTGAAGGACTTGTTAGGCAACACTCATCTTTCCAGATACTGACTTGGGCGTTGGAGAAGGTCCTCCGAAAAACACTTTTCGGACCCTCCTAAACCTTTTGGTGAATTTTGCAGGCTCCCAGTCATCATTGCTTGCAAAGATCTTACTGCATAACCGGCAAGGAATTAAGCGGATAGACCTTCTCCAGCATAATCATCCTAATTAAATCACAAATTAGGAGGATTGTAAACTTAATTAATTAATTGTCCTTAATAATCAAACAGGAACAGTCAAAAATTCATCATTTCCTTCTTTTAGATCTGATTCTCAATCTTGCCTCGATTAATCATATCGACATTTTGGATGTTTCTAAACAATTGAAGGCATAGCTTGGGATGAATATCGACATTTTCCAAAACGCGCCAAATCAAGAAACGTTTTTTAGCAAAAACTTCAACATCATTGAAACAACAACTAAACAATTAGTGACGAGAGAAATATTTTGTATTTGGTTAGGGTTACTTGGTAAATGCGATTCTAAGAGGAAGGAAAAGAATCACACATTCACGCAATGCTTTTTTTTATTTAGTTTTGTTTTTTTCATTTTTTAAGTCTCCAGACCTGCCACGACCAATTTAAGTCCGCCCATGAATCATATTCCCTCTGTATTGTCCCATTTTGTTATTTGACACTATTCACAACTCACTTATACTCCCTTCGTTTTCTAATGTTTTGGCATTTGCTTATCATTATGGGCAGTGGCGGATCTAGGGTTTAGAGTTCCCTGGGGCACCAACATATAGATGAAATTAGCTAATGTGAACAGCATATAGTATATTTGTGAAACAATTTCTTAAACTAAGAAAAAGGTTTAATAGCAAGCAATTCCACATCATTGTAACAAAATATACATACACACGTTGACATTTGTACATGCAATTTAAAGTTTGTGTATGATAAAATTTTTAAGAGGAATAAAAATATTTTAAAACTTAATTGAATTACATGTATGAATCATAATGTCTAGTCATTATGCTTTTGTTTGGTGGGCCCGTAATGATGTTGTCTTCTGTTCAGATGATGACTAGTAGGGATTTAAAGGTCCTAATTCTTAAAATCCGCCACCCTTTTTGTTTTATCGTCACCCCTATTTTAAATTAATTAATTAAAATTACGAAAATGCCCTTGGACTTACATTCTCTATAAAACACTTCAAACTCACTCCATAACACTTTATCACTCTAAAACTCACTAAATCCTCCAAAAAATTATCGTAGCTAAAGTTATGGACTTCGAATCGTTACCATAAACAGAGGTATTTTCTAAACTTTACTCGTTTAAAAATTCAACACTTTATCACTCTAAAACTCACTAAATCCTCCAAAAAATTATCTAATCAGGGTTTTTTCTAAACTGCCCCACCGTTTGTTGATGAAGCCACCTCCGACGTTTGTTGAGTGGCCTCTTTCCCTTTTTTTTATGAAATTTATTAATATTAATTATTGTTTTTTATTATTTACTTTATTATTATTATGTTATTTATTATTTTATTTATTAAATATAATTATTTATTAATTTGTTATTATTAGTTATTATTATTTTTTTTTAATTTTTTTTGAAATTTATTAATATTAATTATTTTTTTTTATTATTTACTTTATTATTATTATGTTATTTATTAATTTATTTATCAAATTTAATTATTTATTAATTTGTTATTATTAGTTATTATTATTATTATTATTATTATTATGTTATTATTATTTTATTTATTAAATAATTTAACAAAAATAATTGTTTAATAATGTTAAGTTTATTTATTTATTTATATTGTTATTTAATTTTATTTAAATGTAGTTATGTTATTTTAGTTGTTAATGTTTAATTAATTATAATTTTAAATAATAATTCATTAAATTATGAAAATTGTAGTAAATGGCTGGAAACCAGGGTAAAGGCAAGGGGTTTTTTAGAGGCCTATTGAGAGGCGTCTAGACCGACTTTTCTTAGGGGGGACCCCCATGAGAGAGGGGTTATGGGTTCTACGAGGAGGGCTAGGCAGGAAGAGGCGGCCAGACATAGTCAGGCCCAACGTTCGAGTACGCTGGACCAAGTGCGTACTCGCTTTGACCGATAGACGAGCCTGTGTAATGATACGCTTGGCTCAGGGGATGATGAGACTAACTGTAACACCCCTGAATTTCCGACCCTCTGAACGGAACCAAAACCGAAAGAGAACGGAGGAAATTCGGGTGTTACATTTAAAATAAAATAAAATAAGGATAAAGTTTGATTAAAGAGGTTTTAGAAAAACTTTCAAACAAAATTCTACGGAAATTTCGGCAGCATCTGCCTTAAATGTTAACGCCCCAAAAGAATTAAACAAACATTAACCCATCATGAAGAAGAGGCATTAATAGTCTTGTAACAAATCGCGGCGGAAAGATCATCGCCAAAACCTCTGTCGACATGCTAAGCATGGATCGTGGTTCCCATGTAAACACTTGGGTTTTCCAAAAACATAACCGGCTATACAAGCCATTCAAGATACTTTAACTAAATATAAAACGAAATAAATATTTGCAGCGGAACAAATTACATCAAAAGGAGGGCACACCTCAAACCAAAACATACTAAATTACAATTCAAAACACATGAAGCGTCAAAAAAAGGTTAGAACATGGCACGTGTCGAGATTCTCACTCAATTCCCCCGTATGCAACGCAAATAAACTCCAAAAAAAAACCTGCAAGTGCTATCTATGATACCCCTACTGCTCAACGTAAAGTCATAGACCAACGTGTCATAGCAGGGCCATCAAAGACAAGCCATCAACAAGGAAACAAATAGTACACGTCAGTAACTAACAATAAATTATGCATACGTAACCAATAAACGATTTCGACAAAGCAAGGTGAGGAAGGTATCCAAACGTGTAAACCTTTACTCCATCTATTTCTCGATTCAATATACTTCTCAATTTCTTCACCGTCTTCTATCTCTTCAATTGCTCTTATATATCTTCTTATGTGACTAGAGGCCACCATATTGGGGTTTGCAAGACCCACATGGTAACACCTCAGCCAAGGACGGTGACGGCCATGCCGGCGCCCAATGGCAAAGTATGATCATACCCCCGTACAGCGACCATATATAGACGGTCCATGCCTCCGGGAACTAATCCAGCTGGGGTACCAATCCAGTGGAGTCACAGTAAATATCCAACTTAATGTCTCTTTAAATAAGGGGACTTATTCCCATTCCAATCTCATACAATCCAACCTTCTAGTCTTGCGATATCAGAACTCATTCTCTACTATGTCTACGGCTGATTCCCACTTGTAGAACTAACTTAATAATATTTAATAGTAATTCATATCTAACATAGCTCATATAATATTGCTACGCAGAGAAAACACATTCAAGATACAAGAATTAGCTACTGCGTGTACTTACCTGCAACTGCAAGATAATAAGTCGCAAAAGTCACTTCGAAGGAGGTTCTTAAGCCCCTCTTATGAACCGGGCACCTATACACGTTAACAGTAAGACTAATAAGCCTACTTCACATCATTTAGGAAGCACTAAGTTCATACAAGTACACAATCAGTCAAACAAGTTTCGATTCAAGTTAATACGCATTCTAAACGCACTTATGCAATAGATTCAACCCATGTTCACACATGAACCATGCCATCAATCTCAATCGAACTATAACATCATATTCTAGTCAAGTTTATTTCAAGATATGTTCAAGTGAAAGGGGCACAACCATACGCTTGTGCATTATAGTCAAACTATTCATCGGAAAGTTTAAGAACACGTAATGTATGACATTACACTTAATAACCATCATATCACTTATGGTAGTAGCGATTTATTATATTTCCAAGGATTTTAGAGTAAAACGATTAAGAGTAAATTAAATTAGTAACTTGACGAACTAATAACGATTCGTATAACTTGGTTCAAAGTCACAAAACTTAGCAACACAATTGAACATCTCAATATAACAATCAAGCTCAAACCTAACCGCCTCATCAAACAACTATAACACGACAATACTTTCATTAATGACAATCGCGACCTTAATCTTTCTTAGTAATTATTATTATCATTTACTCTATAACAATGGGTATCAACAATACTAGTCACACCACCATGAGTAAAGCCATATAAACAATAACTAGCCACCATTCATCAACCATGTCACATAAACAAGGCTCACACAAGGTTTTAAATCAATAAAACACCATCCAAACCATAAATGTAGTACATACTACTTTTAAATTCATCACCCTAATTTATTCAAGTTCAATTCAAACTTTCTAATACTAACCCACATTAAATTTTATCAAAATATAACTTAATCTAAGTTAATATTCATGAATTTACTCAAAATACTACATTTTAAGTTCATAATAATATAAACCCTAACCTATATATTTTCAAATCACCATAATAATCAAGCCCATATAAAAAATCAAGATATCATACTCAAATTTAACAAGCAAGAACTCTAAATAATATGAATTTAAATATCAAAAACATACAACTTAAATTGGGTAAAAGATTGCTCATAAAGAGGAAAAAGATATGGCTTACAATGGTGGGATTAAAGAAGAAGATGGAGAAGTGATGATGGAGGGAAACGGGCAGCCTTGCTGCTGGCCGGCTGGAGCCCAAACTCAGCCGTGCTGCTGGCCCGTTTTCACGTGGGAAGGACGCGGGCTGCTGCTTCGTGGAGGAGGGAGGAGGGCCCGCAGCTGCTGGTTGCTATTATGGGGGAAGGAAGATGTTGCCGGCTGTCTGAGGGTGGCCGTCTGGGCTGCGGCCGGTGGTCACGGTGGCCGGCGTGGGTCTTTAGTGAGAGAGTGAAGAAGAGAGGGAGGAAGGGTGAGATGAGGGGAGTGTAATGACGGCTAATGTTAGGGTTTCAACCAAGACTTCTTAACATGGGTATTGATATTATTATTATTATTATTATTATTATTATTATTATTATTATTATTATTAATATTATTATTCCTAGATTCACTTTCTTGAAATGCCCACTTATAAAAATCGTTTTCATGTGCCCACATATTTTAATAAAATAACAATTTAATTCAAACATCTTTATTTTAGAAGTCGTAGCTGTATTTTTAATATAGACATATGTCAATATTTAAATTCGTTTACAAACACAACTTATTAAACTACTTTTAAAATTAATTTAATATAATATAAATTCCCAAAGGTTATTAAATTATTAATTAATGATGTCCGAAAATCTCGGGGTGTTACAGACTACCCCCCTTAAAAGGAGTTTCGTCCCCGAAACTGGGGTTACAAGAGTACAAATCTTGAAAATTTATATTTCTAATTACTCGAGAAGGTGTTTTATTTATTTCAGCTCATGAATTAACGTAAGAATCGTGTCCTAATCGATACTATTGACAAAAGGATACTCAATCTATCAAAATATATATATTCATATTTCATTTCGAGTGTTTGTAATCACCCATATTGACTCAAACAACTCATCACGAGTACGTAAATACCATACAATTTAATTCAAACAATTAATCAAACACGTAGATATCACACAATTTGGTTCAAATAAGCAATAAATTGTTATCATAGACGAGAAAATGCATGGAAACACGCGAAAATCTAACGCATTCTACCCCCCTTAAGAACTTAGTTACGACCCCGTAACTTACTAACATCAGGAAAAAGGTGTGGGTATTTCTCGCGCATGGCATCCTTGGTTTCTCACGTTGCCTCCTGTGTGCGTTGGTTAGCCCATAGAACTTTCACCATCTTTATATCTTTCCTCCTCGTACTGCGCACCTTAGAATCTAAGATCTCAATAGGCCTTTATTCATAAGACAAATTCTCATCAAGGTCTAAGGGTTCGCGGTCTAGCACACACGGCTTATAAGGTGTATTACTTGAGATCGTAACAACACGAAATGTCCTGTTATCTAAATTCTTTAAACAACTTTTCCACTTCTACGTGACCACCTAAGGTCGTACTTTGTGATAATCTTGCGATGTACGAAAGGTTCAACTATTGTAACTTAGACCATAAATGGGGGTAAAATATCAAAACAACAAGGTCTCAAAAGTAAAGAGTATAAAGTTGCTCAACACTTAACTCGTATTACCATTAAGCGCCCTAGACTTAAGGATGCGTGATTCTTGCAAAACTGATTGGTTATCAACCCCAAATTGTTCACCGTTAACTTTACTTATCATATCATAATCCTAACTTTTTACTTAACATGAAATGTTCTTTTCACTAATCATGTATGATCAAATTATTTTATAACATATTAAATTATACATCATGACTCGATTAGTAGATTAACAAATCAAATTAATAACTCTAGACATAAAACATGTTTCAAGTGTATGATCCAATTATATGTACCACATCTTTTTGCAAGTTACCGTAGCTAATAATTATATGCTCACAACCATCATACTAATACACATATCATTATTGTTTAACAATACCCTCCTTTATCCATCATGATATTCGCATTCTAATAACGATAATATGAGAATGATTTAGAATCCGCAATGGCAACATAGAGGTCACCAACATTTTTCAGTTGTTCATTTACCATACGACTAGATATGTTGAAAGTATAAGATTTATATCAAGAGAAAAATCGCGAACTAACGTACGACTAAAGTAATGCATCATGTACATATATAACACCAGTACTAAAGATGACATTTTATGTATACATCACAAGAATTCCCAATATAAATAGCAAAGTAGTCATCAATCATACAAGTTTGATAAAGTTGCGATACCGATACTAATTTCACAAGATCTAACATTTTCATCACGACAATACCTCTAACTAGTTATACACCGTTACCTCAACCATATGACTGTTACATCAACAATCCTTACACTATACTAAAATACAAACAACACAAAGCTAACAAAATAATACAGCACTTGAAACTATGCATCACAATTACTCCCTTGCAATAAGTGGGATTCAATCACCCTTTAACCTAAGATGCGAACTTAGAAATGACAACTTTAACATAAATGTTTGTATCAAAACACGTTAAAATTTCAAAACTCTTTTCATTACATGCTAATTACGATCCAATGAATTAGTAACATCAAATCAAAACACTTCTTGACACCAGTGCTAATATTATCTAACTCTATTTATCGCATAATAATGATTTTGTATAATAATTGATTAGGACATAATTCTTTATCTCGCTTCATCTCTCAAATCATAACTATTCACATATTCATTTTCGTTTCTTCAATATTTAGATTTGAAACGCTTCTGACTTTTATTAGGACTACATTATCTTCATGAAGTCACTTTTCAAACTTAATTTACCACGTATCACAGCAATCATTATTAAAACAGTAACATATGTAAAGTCGGTTCAAAACACTAGCAGGATAAGTGGTGATCAATGAGATACTCTAAGGTACTTAAAATATTTACTTGTATCTTATGTGTGCAAAGACGCTCATTTCATCTCATCATTAGATTATTTTATTCTTATGTCTTGTAACTGCCCAGAAGGCCATGAGAAGACAATATTTTTTTTTTTTTTAATATCACTGAATCTATTCTTCTTCTTTTTTTTTTTTTTTTTTTTTTTAAAAAGTTCAATTAGAATTCTATTTAGTTAACACTTTAAAATCATTACGATTCTTCTTCACATTATCATCTGATAAAAAAAAAATTATCACGTATATAAGCATTTATTAAGACTCAATTATCAGTCTTTACTCGTCAATAGTGCTCTCTCGAATCAATCCATAGGCCCTTCACGTGTTGTTTATGATGATTATTCTTTAACTATCCACCTTAAAGAATAACACGTTTCTCCTTTGATACTCAAACTCATGTGTCTTTAAGAAGGAAAAAAAAACACATATTTCATCTGAAGAACCACATCAACTTGTTTTTGACAAAAGAGTAGTGATTTTAAAGTCGTTATCACATGACAAACATGAATACTATATTAATTATGATGAGGGTTGGATGCTTACGAAATCAAAATCAATAACAGGAGGCCCTTATAGTGTATAATTCATCAAAATATCTATAAACTAAATAACTCAGGCTAATAGGTTGACTATCGCTTTTACTCTCACCCGATTCTTAAGGTCTCACTACATACATAAGATGTTTAGGAAACGCTATATATTACATCAACCAATTTAAAGCATCAGTCTCAATCATTGTATGAGTTTGGAAAGCGTTATTGGTAGACATGACTATGCCACACAAAAACTCAACACCAATATCAAATGTTTTTACAAGGCATGGATGAAATTGATGTAGTAAGGGTAGTAAAATCATTCAAGGTAGTGTTTAATGACCATAACATCTTAGTAGATGGACATATATTATAACTTTTACTAATAAATAATAACATGATATAAGTCAATTTCAAGACATTTTCATATAGAAAAGTTTCAGGAAATACTTGTATACTACTAAAATTTTAATTTAAAAGAGAAAACCCCACTTTAATACTTAAGCAACTCAATTGACTTTTGAATTACTTATTTTAGCTTGACAATTTTATCTCAGAAAAACAATCAAACACTCAACACTTTCACTTAAAACGTTAGTGAGTTTTATATATGTAGATGAGAACTTTAGTTCTGCAACTAAATCATTATTTAAGTTATACATTTAAGAAGACATTCTACAATAAAATTTTGGACGAGAACAATATAAAGTATTCATAATGATTCAATCACCACATTCATGACTAACCCATCTATAAAATCCTTCAACTCAATCGTGACAACCCATTAATACTATAATTGGATTATCAGCTTAACCAATATCTTCAAAATGATCCATACTACGATAAACATGTAATTCTCTAAGTCTTTGCACTTAATCCAAGGAACACGACACAAGCTAATCCAATGTGCTATACTAATATGATACTTAATACTATTGATAACTAAAAAAAAAAATATACAACGAAAAGTTGGTGTGGTCGATGGTCGAACCCACCATAGTGTAGAATGGTCATCATCACTTCCTGACTCTCACACCTGGGAGACATTTTCAAAATCTAACTGAAAATCATTTATATAACATATTAGGGTTGGTTAGACGTTACTCCGAACTGTACTTGACACTTTCTTGCACTTGTATGAGTTAAATAATTAATCTTTCACGTTATCGGGTACATAATCTCTTTACTTAAAACATACTCTAAGCTTTTACATCGCTTCTTGATTGTAATCCATGACTCGATGCATGACTAAATAAAAAAAAACTCACACTCATGCTACCACTTTATTTACATAAATCATCAGCTTGACTTCAACAACTATAATATTATCTTTAATATATAATCAAGACTTTATTTACAGGCTATCATATCAATTATCTAACTAATCAACTTCACTTACAATCACGTGTAAATATAATCCTATTATTTATTTATTTATTTATTTATTTTTTTATTTTTTTTAAAATTCCTCATCCTTATTCGTGTTTACACTATTTACAATCTTACTTGCGCAATCATTAACAATCTTCAAAAGAATTATGGTCACCCCATCCTCGTAATGACGAACGAATGTACTTGCAAATGAAATGTTCAAACAAACAAATAAACATTTAATTTATGTGTAAGATCAATATCGAACTCATAAGCTTTGCGAAAACAATTAACATGAACAAATGTTCAAGCACATAAGACCAAAGTTTATACTATTCTTACAATCAAAAGGAAATATCAGTTACCACCAACTTCTCTATAAGTCCATTATCCATAATTAATATCTATCACGCAACTCATGAATTGTCCAACATACGTAACAATTGTCATTAGTACTCGGATAACACATAAATCACCTCTACTTAATTGATTAGCATCATATCATCATTCAAACTACAATCATAACTTTTGATTATAAAAAAAATGACATACATGAAAATAAGTCTTAAAATGAGCTAAACAAACTGTTTATTTAACTATTCACGTGCAATGATAATCATTATGCATGGCAATGTAATATGCACCTATCCCATATCTACCCAAACTCTCAAAACAGGTTAACTTCCAAAACAAAACAATGATAAGCATTAGAGAAAACACGAAGCGTTTAGGAAAAATAGGAACCACTGGCTCTGGTAACCATCTGTAACACCCCTGAATTTCCGACCCTCTGAACGGAACCAAAACCGAAAGAGAACGGAGGAAATTCGGGTGTTACATTTAAAATAAAATAAAATAAGGATAAAGTTTGATTAAAGAGGTTTTAGAAAAACTTTCAAACAAAATTCTACGGAAATTTCGGCAGCATCTGCCTTAAATGTTAACGCCCCAAAAGAATTAAACAAACATTAACCCATCATGAAGAAGAGGCATTAATAGTCTTGTAACAAATCGCGGCGGAAAGATCATCGCCAAAACCTCTGTCGACATGCTAAGCATGGATCGTGGTTCCCATGTAAACACTTGGGTTTTCCAAAAACATAACCGGCTATACAAGCCATTCAAGATACTTTAACTAAATATAAAACGAAATAAATATTTGCAGGAACAAATTACATCAAAAGGAGGGCACACCTCAAACCAAAACATACTAAATTACAATTCAAAACACATGAAGCGTCAAAAAAGGTTAGAACATGGCACGTGTCGAGATTCTCACTCAATTCCCCCGTATGCAATGCAAATAAACTCCAAAAAACCTGCAAGTGCTATCTATGATACCCCTACTGCTCAACGTAAAGTCATAGACCAACGTGTCATAGCAGGGCCATCAAAGACAAGCCATCAACAAGGAAACAGACAGTACACGTCAGTAACTAACAATAAATTATGCATACGAACAATAAGCGATTTCGCATAAGCAAGGTGAGGAAGGTATCCAAACGTGTAAACCTCTACTCCATCTATTTCTCAATTCAATATACTTCTCAATTTCTTCACCGTCTTCTATCTCTTCAATTGCTCTTATATATCTTCTTATGTGACTAGAGGCCACCATATTGGGGTTTGCAAGACCCACATGGCAACACCTCAGCCAAGGACGGTCGCCGCCTCGCCAATGGCAAAGTATGATCATACCCCGCATGAACCATATATAGGACGGTCCATGCTCCTGAACTAATCCATGGGTACCAATCCATGGAGTCACAAAATATCCAACTTAATGTCTCTTTAAATAAGGGGACTTATTCCCATTCCAATCTCATACAATCCAACCTTCTAGTCTTGCGATAATCAGAACTCATTCTCTACTATGTCTACGGCTGATTCCCACTTGTAGAACTAACTTAATAATATTTAATAGTAATTCATATCTAACATAGCTCATATAATATTGCTACGCAGAGAAAACACATTCAAGATACAAGAATTAGCTACTGCGTGTACTTACCTGCAACTGCAAGATAATAAGTCGCAAAAGTCACTTCGAAGGAGGTTCTTAAGCCCCTCTTATGAACCGGGCTCCTATACACGTTAACGATAGACTAATAAGCCTACTACATCATTTAGGAAGCACTGAGTTCATACAAGTACACAATCAGTCAAACAAGTTTCGATTCAAGTTAATACGCATTCTAAACGCACTTATGCAATAGATTCAACCCATGTTCACACATGAACCATGCCATCAATCTCAATCGAACTATAACATCATATTCTAGTCAAGTTTATTTCAAGATATGTTCAGTGATAGGGGCACACCCATAGCTTGTATTATAGTCAAACTATTCATCGGAAAGTTTAAGAACACGTAATGTATGACATTACACTTAATAACCATCATATCACTTATGGTAGTAGCATTTATTATATTTCCAAGGATTTTAGAGTAAAACGATTAAGAGTAAATTAAATTAGTAACTAGAATAATAACGATTCGTATAACTTGGTTCAAAGTCACAAAACTTAGCAACACAATTGAACATCTCAATATAACAATCAAGCTCAAACCTAACCGCCTCATCAAACAACTATAACACGACAATACTTTCATTAATGACAATCGCGACCTTAATCTTTCTTAGTAATTATTATTATCATTTACTCTATAACAATGGGTATCAACAATACTAGTCACACCACCATGAGTAAAGCCATATAAACAATAACTAGCCACCATTCATCAACCATGTCACATAAACAAGGCTCACACAAGGTTTTAAATCAATAAAACACCATCCAAACCATAAATGTAGTACATACTACTTTTAAATTCATCACCCTAATTTATTCAAGTTCAATTCAAACTTTCTAATACTAACCCACATTAAATTTTATCAAAATATAACTTAATCTAAGTTAATATTCATGAATTTACTCAAAATACTACATTTTAAGTTCATCATAATATAAACCCTAACCTATATATTTTCAAATCACCATAATAATCAAGCCCATATCAAAAATCAAGATATCATACTCAAATTTAACAAGCAAGAACTCTAAATAATATGAATTTAAATATCAAAAACATACAACTTAAATTGGGTAAAAGATTGCTCATAAAGAGGAAAAAGATATGGCTTACAATAGTGGGATTAAAGAAGATGGAGAAGTGATGATGGAGGTATCAAAAATCAAGTTGTTATTCTGGGTTGAGCCCAAACTCACCGGCGTCTCGGCCTCTTTCACGTGGGAAGGACGGTAGCTTCGCCGGGAGGGGGAGGAGGGCCCGCAGCTGCTGGTTGCTATTATGGGGGAAGGAAGATGTCTGTCGCGAGGGTGGTCAGTCTGGCGCACGTGGTCACGGGCCGGTGGGTCTTTAGTGAGAGAGTGAAGAAGAGAGGGAGGAAGGGTGAGATGAGGGGAGTGTAATGACGGCTAATGTTAGGGTTTCAACCAAGACTTCTTAACATGGGTATTGATATTATTATTATTATTATTATTATTATTATTATTATTATTAATATTATTATTCCTAGATTCACTTTCTTGAAATGCCCACTTATAAAACTCGTTTTCATGTGCCCACATATTTTAATAAAATAACAATTTAATTCAAACATCTTTATTTTAGAAGTCGTAGCTGTATTTTTAATATAGACATATGTCAATATTTAAATTCGTTTACAAACACAACTTATTAAACTACTTTTAAAATTAATTTAATATAATATAAATTCCCAAAGGTTATTAAATTATTAATTAATGATGTCCGAAAATCTCGGGGTGTTACACTAACTACGATGAGTCTGTCGATGAGGAAGAGTAAGTTGGGGAGCCTGTTGATTGGAATCCAATCAGGGGGGTTGCCGGTCAGTTTAAGCGTAGAGTTCATAGCTCGGTTGGCCCTCCGATATTTGGAGCGACTAGGTTGAGGATTCGGCTCACGCGAGGCGAGGCTGCCAGTCTCGACGGACTGGCTGATCACATCACCGCAGCCCGGGGGCCCGATCGATACTCGTTTGATACCCAGCTACGGGGGGCACATAACGAGGGTTATTTATGAGGGATCGGAGCGTACCCCTCCGGTTTTAGAGTGTTGGCTTAGGAAGAAGACGGTGGACGTGATCATCAGACTGCAGGACATGTGGGATGAGCTGTACCAGGTTTTACCTGCGAGTTCCCTAGGCCGTCTGCCGTACATTATGCACCAGCACATTGACAGTGCTCTTATATCAGCCTTTGTGGAGAGGTGGCAGCCGGATACCAACACCTTCCACATGCCGTGGGGGGAGATGACGATTATGTTGCACGACGTGCAACGCATTTTAGGCCTTGGTATTAATGGTGCTTTGCCTGCTGATCCTGTTGACGGTGAGTGGAAGATGGCCCTGGCCGGTCTCTTTGGGGAGCCGGTGGCTGAGCTGCGGAGAAAGGGGTTATTTCAAAGAAGGTAGCATAAACGTTAGTGACATGTTACAGCTGTGCCACCGTTCTCAGGCGTTGGACACGCAGACTACTACGTACTATATGTCTATAGTGGGCTCGACACTGCTGGTCGATAAGACAAGAATTGGGATGCGACTGCACCCTATTCTTGCTGTTAATGCCGATCAGGATGAGATCGCCTGGGGTGCCGTGACGCTTGCGTACCTCTATCGCAAGTTGGGAATGGCGTCAAGGGCCGGTTGCCGGACTATAGTGGGCTGTCTAACACTGTTGCAGACATGGATTTAGGAGTACTTCCCGTCCTTTCGCCCGCATCCTCGCCTAGCTGATGTGCGTAACAAGCCAAGGGCAGAAATGTGGTCCCCGCAAAAGCCGACACGGGAGCTTGGAAGGCTGAGAGACTGTAGGAGTATACTAGACGCCATGATGGAGACACAGGTTTTGTACTTTTCCCCAAACATCTTTTCATTGGTTATTGTAATTTTATGTTATGTTGTTTATGTTGTGTTTTTTTTAAGCATGTAGAGTGGACTCCGTACAATAAATCTCTCAAGGTTTTACTCAGTGAGCACCCACGCACCGCCTTCATCGGTCACATCACCTGTTTTGATGTCGTCGATGTGTACTTGCCTGAGAGGACAGTAAGACAGCTTGGTTACGTATAGGCTATTCCCGTCCCTCCTTTGTCACCCACCGAGGCTCACCGACCAACTAAGGGTGCATACTCATTGTCCTTTCCTTCCACCGGTTCCTACGCGCAGACATGGAGTAGGTTCCCTTATTATGCCCGAGTTCTTGATCAAGAGCTGCGACGTGCGGATTTTCCCTCAGAGACTGTCCATGAGTACATCGACTAGTATAGATCGTGTACCCTTGCATGTATCATCCCTGGTGACGGACTTAGCAGTGCTTGATTTACCGGATAGGTTGAAACTAAAGTTGATTCCAGCTGATGCTTGATTTGTTCTACCACTTGATGTCCCGCTAGATTTCCCGCGTGACGAAGATCTAGAACTGCGACCGTTTGAGGATGATCTGCTATACTCAAATGCGCTTTTGTTTCTCTTAAGGGTTCTGCTTGTCGACGGTTTTCCCTTCCTTGGTGGACTTGCTTGTGGCTCAGGTATATCAGTACCATCAGGATGTAGTTCGTCTTCTAGTACCTGAGACATGCGTCTTATAACCGTGGGATCAGCGTTTAATACTTCATCCACCAAGGATTTAAAGTACTCTTTCTCATCGTTGACTACACTTCGAACTTGTTCGTTTGGGTATTCGTCAGGATCTGAGTACTTTAATGTTCTCCAAAAGCTATGTACGTCGTCATAGTACAACCCGCCGTGTGACTTCTCTGAATAAAACTGGTAACATGCACAGGGAAGTCCGTGAGTGTTTTGCAGAACGTAGCCGCATCTGTTGATTACATATTCCCCTAAATCCAACATCCGGTTGTGCTCCATCGCCAATATTTCTAACACCTAAATGGAAACGCCACGATACATCGATCTAAAAGTACGAAGTCGACTATTCCTTTGAATCGATGACAGGGATTCCTGCAGAGCCTGTCGTATACTGGCCTGCTGATTTGTTATCTGTTCGTGTGCCCTTTTGAATAGGGTATCAACTGAGCTGTTGTCGCTACCAAGATAGTATTTGAATGAAGAGTTGGCTTTCAACTCTACTGGTTGTAACACCCCGAGATTTAACGACGTAATTAAGTAACATTTTAATAACTTTTAAACATTTTGCAAATATATTTATTTATTTTAACACCCCGAGATTTAACGACGTAATTAAGTAACATTTTAATAACTTTTAAAAATATACATATATATATATATATATATATATATATATATATATATATATATATATATATATATATATATATATATATATATATATATATATATATATATATATATATATATATATATATATATATATATATATATATATATATATATATATATATATATATATATATATATATATATATATATAGTATATATATATATATATATATACTATATATATATGTATATATATTATTATATTATATATATATATATATATATATATATATATATATATATATATATATATATATATATATATATATATATATATATATATATATATATATATATATATATATATATATATATAATATATATATATATATACATAATATATATATATATATACATATATATATATATATATATATATATATATATATATATATATATATATATATATATATATATTAAAAATGTAGTTACGATCTCTAAGATAAAGAGGTTCGAATCATATGACTATAATCATATTAAAAAAATATATGAACAAAACGAATGTGAGTTGTCTTAGTTAGGTCTTGTGAGAATATAAATAAACAAATAAATAAATAAATAAGATAATTAAATAAATTAGGGTTTTATTCTTGAGTGAGACCAAAAAACCTTAGTTTTGCTCATTAGAGTCGTCACTCCCATTCCTCATTTCCCTCTCTTCTTTTCTCTAACCTTCTCCCTCACACTCTCACTCACGGTTCACTCAAGAACCACCACCACCGGGCCTACCACCAGCAGCAGCAGGAAGAAACGACCGTCCTCCTCCTCCCCACGACAGCAGCCAGCAACCGGCCCTCTCCACTAGCAGCAGCAGCCGCGTTTTCGCCCTCTGACCGGCAGCAGCCGTTTTTTTTTGGGCCCCACCATACCGTGCTCCATCTACACCAGCACCACCAAGAGAACCACCAACTTCTTAACCCTTTTCTTAGTCTCCATTGTGAGCCATCTCTTATTCTCTCTAAATTACTTTTTTTCTAGGTTTTAATTGGAGTTTTATTAAATGTTTGAGTTTGATGTTGGTTGTGTTCATTTTTATTGAATCTTTTTATGGGTAATAGTTTGATTGATGAATTGAGCATGTTTATGACTTGGGGTGGAGGTGTGATTTGAAATTTATGGGTTGAATGTTGATTTTTGTGTTAAATTCTTTGAATCTTAGTATGGTTAATACTTAAAAGTGTTATCTTTGAACATGAAATGACTTGGGTTTGGATAGAGATGAATTACCAATGATGTGTGTTTTATGCCATATTTTGGTTATGACCGACTAGATAATCTTATAAAGTTGTTTTAAGACTTAGTCGATTGGTTGTTGTGTGATGATTAGTAATGGTGATGATTTAGTTGACTATGGAAGTGATTTTTTTTGGTTGATTAAATTGGGAATAATAGTTGCTAATTGTTGCGGTTGATTGGTGCGAACTACTAGTACTCTTATTAAGTTATTTTGGAAGTCATAATACATAAAGTTAGTAAGCCAAGAGAATAATGTCAACTTATCGGCGATGGTTGCTAAAGTTACTTGTCGTGTTGTTTTGATTGTAGTTCCCTCTAGCGTGGAGAAGGTAACAAATGATATCGCGGTTCGATAACCTTAAGAATTGCCTTATCATTATATAAGCGTTATATGAAAATTGTAAGCCTTAGTTGCGATTAGCTATTTTTAGGTAACGCGAACCGTTATACCCCAAAATTAGTTGATGAAAAGAAACGACTCACATATACTTTTACTCTTAAATTGGGGAAAAGACTCACGTGGTGTTGAAATAATGTTTTTAACTTGTATTGAATGAGTTGTGTGCGTGCTAGAGTGATTGAAAACTTGTCGTGACTGAATGATAGTGGTTGCTTAGCTTTATCTGGTATGACAAAGTAGTTAAGGGAACTTATTAGCTCTATTCATAACTTGTATAGGTTCCCAGTTCATAAGAGGAAAGTAGAACCTTAGTTGGGTGCTTTTCGTAACTTTTGGTCGTGCAGTGACGCTTGCAGGTACGTACGCGCAGTAATTAAATTATCATATTCATCGTTTCAAGTATTATTGATATTTCGTGATTATATGCATCATAATAGAATTTTTGGTTACCAACAAGTAAACTATGCTATCGAATAGCCTATAGTAATATAGGCAAGTAGGATGGAGGTATAAGGAGACTAGGAGAACAAGTTTCTAAGTAGTAGAGAATGCACGATGGTTGTGTGTGGTATCGAAGTGATTCCTAATTATGGAGACTTGATTATGATTAGTTGGCGTGACTCAGCTGGATTATATCCGGTTGATTTAATAGTCCCCTAGGTGAGGTTCGACGGGACCACCGTAAGGGGGGTATGAGCATACTTTTGTCATTGGGCGCCGGGTGGCCGATAACGCCCCTTGACCGAGGTGTCACCATGCGGGCCTTGCAAACCCCAATATGGTTGCCTCTTCACTGGATTAATACCCTAGTGTGTTAATTCCCCGAAGGTAGGACCCAAGAGGGTTAGCTGGAGGGGGTATGAGCTCTTACTTTGCTATGGACGCCGGGTGGCCGATAACGTCCTTGGCCATGTCACCATGCCATGAATAGAGAAGATCCACTATCTTTGAATATACTTCGAGAGATTAGTAGTTTGAAAGAGAAGTCATGAGCAAATAGAAGTGTTTAAGCAGAGGAGTAGGTTCGTTATTGCTGTGTTATACCATTGCCTATCCCTATTCTATGAATATGATTGTTATAAGTTCATTGATTACTGACGTGTATGCGTTGTTGTTTCTTCGTGACTTTCTATGATGTTTCTGCTATGATACATGTGGCTATGGTCATTATGTTGAGCAGCAGGAGGATCATAGTTTGACTAACAGGTGTAGGAGCTTCTTTGCATTGCATTGGGGGGGAAAGAGCGGAGTACGATGATAGCACTCATTTCCTTAGCGGCCATTGCTTTGTAGTTTTTACATTACTTGTAAAGCTCCTTTTTGGGTTGTATATGTCTTTTGTATAGAGCCACGTGACTCCTTGCATGATTCATAGTTCCGCTGCGTAGTTTTGTATGTATGTCTACAAATTTTCTTCTTTTGTAGCCGTTAAAACCGATGCGTTAACACTGGAACCACGGGCCGTAATGGAGTTGATGATTTGATGAGCCGACAACGATTCTTCCGTCGTGACATACTCTTGAAAGGCATGGAATGCTGTAGAATAGTTTAAGTTGTTAATTCTCTGTTTATATTTGTCACATGCTCAGTTTTCAGCAGAAATGCTGCCGAAATTTTCACTCACCTTCCTTTTAAAGTTAATCTTTAATGTTTATCGAATTCCCTTTTCTTTTCTCTTTTTCTTATGTAACACCCGAATTCCCTCCCGTCTTTTACGATTTTTGGTTTCGTTTAAGGGCTCGGAAATTCAGGGGTGTTACATGGTAGTCTAGTTACCAAAGTGCCTACAGTCATTCGTCCATGCACGAACAAATTTATGTCTGAGGGGAATCCATGTCCCAGCCAAATACCGCACGACCTTCTTGTTCCTTGTCGACCAAGTAGATACAATCGCAGCCCACCTTTTCTCGAATTCACCAACAATCAAACTATTAACCAAAGGGTTCCATTTAGTTTGTCTGAAAATCTGGTCCTGTTGGTTTTTCTTCCCACCGCATAGTTTGTCTACCATGTTCTCTACATCATTCCCAAAGGGTTCCTTGTCATACACATAGTTTGTCTACCATATATATATGGTAAATAAATCGACATTAACGTATCAATATGTAGAAGTTTACCTGGATAGACATCACAAATAGCTGCAGACAAACCCTCATCCCTGTCGGTAACGATAACATCAGGCACCTGTACTGTACCAAATATATCCCTCAACCTCTCCAACACCAAAGAATACGACATGGCCGCCTCATCTCGCATCAAACAGAACGCAACCAAGAAGTTGTGATGGTTGGCGTCATTCCTATTATTTCACAAAGGGGTCACTTTTGCTTATTCGTCTTATACGTTGTGTCTATCAACACAACATGGGGCCACGTATGTATCATCTGGATGGATATGGGGTTTGCGATCAGTAACCTAGTCAACTGCCCCTCACCATCCAAATCTGTCCAAACAACATAATTATTTTCTGTGGCCAAATAAAGACAATGTTGAAGAGGAGTCCTACCACCCATCTCTTCCCTTCTTAATGCCTTTCGTATATTATAAATTTGATTCATAAAAACCAGGAAAGTTCCTTCTAATTGATGACACAATGAAGGCTGGTTGCATGCCAGTTGCAGAAAGATCCCGTATATGTTGTCCAATATCTACATTCATTCTACTTGCTCTTACTTGGCCTTCTCTATATACAAAGAACGGGTGGTTATGTCTGCTTTTTTCGCCTGGACACACTCTTACCGTCCACGGTCTTTCTCCTGGATTACGACTACTACCTATAATCATAAATTTGCAACCACACGCACTACTTCTAGAACCAGGTCTAGCAGCATTATCTAGATTGCGCAAATCTCCCCTAATATTACCATATCTATGACACCTTAAATACAAACTAACTCTTGTACGTCCTTCCTTACGTTTATACGAGGCACGTGTAAATTGAAAACCAATTGCTATTGTTATCTCATCAGCTCATCTATGTAATTCATCTACCGAATCAAATTCCCTATCCGTAACAAATCTATCTGAGTAATCTACGTTATCTCCTAAGTTTTCAAAGTCCTGCAAATAACAATTACAAATAAAACAACAAAAAAAATTAAAAAAGTAAATAACTTAAGTAAATATAAATAAAGTCCTGCAAATAACAATTACAAATAAAACATAAACTAAATAAATAATTAAAAAAATTAAAAATAATGGTTCACTCGCACAAACGCTGAAGTTGACCATGGTCACCTGACACATTTTGTGCGAGTTGACCATGGTCAACTAGCACGTTTTGTGCGAGTGAACCATGGTCACCTGACACATTTTGTGCGAGTGAACCATGGTCACCTAGCACATTTTGTGCGAGTGTGACTGTTCTTCGTGTATTTTTTGAATTTTTTTAAAAAATTTTAAAAACGATTAATTACTTACCGAATCGTATTTATGCTCGTTTTGGTTCGCCATTGTTCTTCGATTATTATTTTTAACTTCTTGTAGTTTATAGATTTTTTTTAGAGATTTTTAGAGAGATGTTGCAGTTTTTGAGTTCGAGATTATACAAGGTCAATTATAGAGCCTCAATATAAAAGTTTAAAGATCAGAGGCATTTTCGTAATTTTAATTAATTAATTTAAAATAAGGGTGACGATAAAATAAAAAGAATGGCGGAAAATAATAATGCGCTTAAAAGGTTGGTTTAGTCAATGACATTTCAAGACGTGAAACTCGACTTATCAAACATAATGTTTAGTCATTATGCTTTCGTTTAAAATTTGTGTATTTTGTAGAGGCCTTATACGTTATCGAGTTGTACAAGATTTTAGAAGTCTGACATTTTTATATTCCGCTGCTAAATATATTTTGTTAATGTTAGTTGATTTTCCTAGAGCACATCTTATGCTTACGTTAATCCTTTAGTTTTTTATGTTTTTATGGTAAGATTGTTTACTTAAGTTAAACTTTTTTGATGTGATTAAATTTAACGTTAAAGTGATCAGTTACTAATTTTAATGTGATTAGCTAAAATGACTAATTAAGTTGATCCATTATAACATATAATCTTTGAGGAATCGATTGCTTATAATTTTAAAGTAATCAATCATAATTTTTAAGTAATAAACTACAAATAATTTATTAGGCACTAATTTTGATATCAAAAGTATAAATTATAAACTTAAATTAATTAATATTGTGATAGTGTATTATAAAGATCGAAATTGAGCATATTAAATTAGAGAAGGTCTTAGTATATAATATTTATTTGTGAGGTTAACAAATCACCCTTACGTGGTGTGATTTGACAGAGTAAGAGTTTTGTTATTTTAATTTATCTTTTTTGGTTTAATTTAATTTAATATATTTTATTCTTTTTGTCTTTTTATGGTGAATTTAAAACACGATGATTGATTTTAAATTTTTTTAGTAAATTACTCTTGTATGAGTAATCAAGGGCGAAGCAACATGGGGGTCAGGCCTCTTGCCGAAAATGCGATCCTTTGTAATTTTAGCTTTAGCCCCCCTTATGAATATATAATTTATAATTTAAAGAGTGTAAAAATATAACAAAAATTACAATATATAGCTTAATGGTTAAAGTAACACATTTGTAACATACGGTTAAGGGATCAAATCCTAATTCAATCTATGTTTTTTAACAAACTAGCAAATTTGTATTTTAATGTCATTACATTAGATCTTTCATAATTTTACATTCACTGTTTTTAGTGCGTGTTTATATTTTTGCTATTTTAATTTTAATTGTATATTTGTGAAGACTTAATAAGTGAATAATAGAGTCAAAAACTCTTGATTTTTCAAAGTGAGATAATTATAGGGAAACTTCAAATCTATTTGTTGAATAATTTTTAAGAAAATTTGCTCAAAATAATCTCAATTATCATCCGTTGGCCAAAAATAATCCCAACTATTCTCATAATTTGTTGAAAATATATCCACCTTCCTTTTAACCGGCTGCAACATGTAACTTTTCCACTTTTTTCTTTCCTTTTTGATTAATAAATGAAGGGGAAGTGTTAATTTTGAACAGATAAGTAAAAAAAAAGAAAAAAGTGAAAAAGTAATTTGTTCCAGCTGGTAACAAAGAGGTGTGTATGTTTTTAACAAATTATGAGAATAGTTGGGATTATTAAAAAATAATTGATAGTTGAGATTATTTTTGGCCAATGGGTGATAATTGAGATTATTTTGAGCAAATTTTTATAATTTTTACTATGATCCAAATTCATTTAAGTCTATATAAGTTTAGAATTTTCATGATTTAACTAGTTTTTTATATAATAAATAATAGGGATGGAGTAAAGTTTTTAGACGCACTATTTATTTTTAGATGTCTTTTAAAGTAGTACATTTTAATATATTAAAAGATAAAATTTATTCACTTCAAGAAAATTAATTCAAGAAAAATTATATTGTAACACTATATTATTTCAAATATAAAAAAAGTTTAAAAACAAAAAATTACTTAAAAATGTTGCTCAGAACCGGGTCTGAATAATACCATTCAATATTTGAAGCCACTTTTTCTCGGTGCCCTAGGCGGTCCGCAATCGGCTACCTCGAATAGCCTAATAACCGACACTGATAAATAATTTCTAGTACATCAACTATTTACCCCACCTAATTTAAATCCTAACTTCACCCTATAAATAATCTCATCGTGAGACGAACCCTTGACGAAAAGAAACTCTACTTGTGCTCCTAGAAAAGATCACAAATTCTAACTTGAGACCGTTTATACAATAGACGTCTCAAGTTTTAGGCTGACTTAATTTATATTTATAAATTAAAAAAAACTGATTGGTAATTTTATAAGTTAAAAAGGAGATATGAACTGAGCTTTTGTGAGACATTTATACGGTCTCTCAAGAGAGGACCTGATAAAAGATACTTGTAACCCGGGCCATAGAAATGCGTCACGAAGTGGGGCTCCGAACTTGGGCTGAATATCGGCAATTTCCAAAAAGCGCCAAATCAATAAACTATTTTTAGGAAAGAAACAGAAACATCGTTTACAGAAACAAAGCAATTTACCAACAAATATTTTGTATTTGGTCAAAGAATCTGGGCTTAGGGGATTGGGGAAGAACCGAAGATGATACAATCCCTACCCTACTTTTTCGATCAAATTGACATCCATTGACGGATCTCGCATTTTGGATGTTTCTACGCCTTCCTACTTCCTTCTTCATTCTTCCTATTCCTTCCTTTAACCATTTCCGAATATTCCTTCCCGTCGTTTCCTTTTTCCTTACTTTACTCGCATTATTATACATTTGCTATTTACAGCTTTCTTTTCTCGATTCTTCTTTTTTTATTCCGATCATACCTAAATCTGCCGATTTTCCCACTTCCAGGTTTTGTTCCTGTTCTACATTTGCTAATTTTTGTTTATTTTCTTTTAATATTGGAGTACTCATTATTTAGAGTAATTTTATTGTTGTTTCATGTTTGTTTGTATTCATTAACACCTATCTGTCTTGGATTATTCTTCTTGTCAATAATGGAGTTGTTGGCTTGGGATGTTTCATTATTGGCATTCCCCGTTCAATCGGTGGAGAAATCAAACATTCACTTCTGCATGTATGTATGGTGCACTACTCGGATATGTTACATGTTTAATAATTCAATAATACTTCTATTTATTAATTTTTTTTTGGATGAAATAACACCGGGTCATGGCTTAGGCTGGTCGGGACCTAAATTGTTACAATTTTTGCTGTTAATTATTTGCTTAATTTTGTATTGCTAATGCTGGGCTATGTAAATTTATCTGTTGTTTGGTTCATATATGATACTTCATTATGTTATTGTATTGAAGCTATTTTTATTCTCTTTCAAGTTTTATGGCAGTTGTCTGCATCTTGATTCTATGTATACCCCTTCATTAAATTTGTACCCCTGTTAATGGTTTCTAGGCCATCACTGTGATCTGATATTGATGCGATCCTGCTGAGGCTCATTGGAAGCTGATAGATACAAACTCAGCTGTAACATTTATCAATTAATTTAGAGAAATAAGTTGAGGAATTCTTTATGGATTTAAATGGAAGTCGTGGTGATCCTTACTATATGCTTCTCACTGATCCCCTCTTTTCCATTGTTGATAATTCCCTCCACCACTCTAAATATCTGCTAGCTCCTGGAGGTATTGTGCTTCGAGAAGCATTTTCCTGTTTTTCTAAGCTCGCTGGTGCCTTCGTGTTTTGGTATTCTGGAGTATCCCAGATTAAAAGCAGATTTCTTGACACTCATGTCTCTGGTGGTGAAACTCTTAATCCTATTGGACAAGTGAAACACAGTACCCCCTCTAATAACCATCATTATGTGGGTACTCAATCTTACTTTAGATTCCCTCATGAATCCTTCGATATACTCTTTGGTCACAAGATTTCAGCCTTTTCTATTCAACAATTTTTTAGAGCAGCTGACTATATTCAACCAATTCCTGTGTTCTCCCTTGCTGCTGCTGTCATACCGCCGCTTGATCACTTGTAAGATATTTCCTTTATCTCTGTGTACCAAATCAATTTCTATAATTTATTCATTGGATATCAAAATTTCCCCTAATTTCAGAACTCCAGGCATGCTAACCATCCCACCGGAGGATGCTAATATACAAATGTTGGGGTCCTTGGATAAAAGCCCCTGCAATGTTCAGCATCGAGGTTGCATCGGTCAAGCATTTCCAGATTTTAATTGGGCAAGACATACAATTGAACCCAAAACTGGCATTCAGTTTCCTGGTGTTCTAAATAGTATATTAGCCACGGACCATCAATCCAATTTATCATCGGAGGTATTCATTGCTATGATTTAATTTTGTTTTTATTGTTTCTATTGTTCTTTGTTCTGGATCATTCATCATCTACTGTTGGTTAAAGACATTTATGTTGATGTGCATGTCTCAAAGAATAGTTGAGAAGATGTAAGGTTTAAATTATTGTTCATCAATTGAAATTTAAGGTTAACATAAACTTCTAATTTGACAATTATTGTTTCCTGTGGCTATTGTTATCCGTTGTTGCTTGTGATTCTTGATGAATATTTAGAGAAAACATGATTAAGACCTGGCAATTGGGGGCATATTATGTCTTAAAAAAATGTCCCTCCTCATGAAGATTTTAGTGCTATTATAGCATAATGAATTGACATTTAAGAGTTAGTTTAATTTTACAGGATAAGCTGTTGTGTGACGGTATAGGATATTGTCCATGAATATTGTGCAAGTAGCTATGTTGGATTCTTATAATTACTTTATGAGGAGTGGACTTACCATATCAGTCACTATTCTTTGATGTCTGACTTCTTGCATTGTTCATAGCAATCTCAACTTTGGCTAAATCTTCAACTTTTTGATGTTCAATTTCACTTTTGTCTCATCAAAAGTATTTTTTAAAACCTTCAAGAAGCTCAATTGTGGTAGTTGTCAATGTATAGAAAGGAGATTATAAATTTTAAACAGGAAACACTCACGTGAGGTATCATGTAGCTTATAGTTATGGTCAAACTAGGAACACTGATAACTAGGTCTTTTACATACTTGCATTTTGTGTATAGAGTTAGAACTTTTACCGTTTGTGGTGATTCTCAACTTTTAGTTTAACAACATATGCAAATACATTGGTACCAATACGAAGTCACAAAGAAATGCTAAATGCTTCTCTTTGCAATTGGGCATCAAGAACTAGGATTGTGTTTGAGTCCTTGAGCACTACTAGAACTAGAAAAATGATGAAATAACCTCCTCTTCTGCTGTTCCTCTTTTATTTTCTCATCTGTCTCTTGCTTGCTCATATATTCCTTTTCCTCCCCTTTCCACCTCCAACTCTCTCCCTGCTTTACACGACCATTTTTTTCACTTTTTTTTTACCTATACTTGTTGGTATGCTTGAAATTTTACCATTTTCTTGGGAAGCAACATGTTCTTTCTAGTATTCTTCTTTTTTCCTCCAGCTTCCTTAGCTTTCCTTCCTGTTGCAAGTAATCATGTGCTACTCTCTTTGACACTCCTCCATATTTGTCCTTTGGTGTCCTTGAAATTTCACCACACTTTGTGGAAAACAACTTGTGAAAAGAATATATAACTGTATAGCAGAATGAAGCATTTTTCTCTTGATTGTGTGAAATGGATGCTACAACTCTCATGTGTGGATGAAACAGATCACATTCGTTAAAAATCAACGACATATATCAAACAAATTGTCAAGATATACTCCTAATCAACTTATTACCATAAAGCGTAGTGCAAAAACAATGCAAAGGTTTTCAAATTTATCAAACCGATATTACCTATATCGTAAAGGTTTAGGCTGTTAAAAGCGATATGTCATGGTTTAGGCCAAAATATGGTGATACAATAATCACATCATCCCCATTACCGTATTATTTGCTTGTTACCGCAGCTGCGAACATAACTGTATCTTTGCACCATGCTACAAAGTATGCTCATACTATACCCTATACCTAGCTTAACAGGTAAAATGTTTCTATAGTGCATAGGCGTCAGTCATGCAAGAGCACTATCCCTTAAAAAACTGAAAGTTTTGCCTATAAAACGAATTGATATCGTGATATTATGGCTATTAGCTACGTCCTCACCCACCTATTCTAGACAAATTTCTTTAAACACTTTGTAATTGTTAATTGCTTATGAAAGTAAAATCTTTCGTGCACGAAATTTATTGCATTGTAATTTCTAATTTTAACTTGCCCAACACCCACATTTGCCAGTTTATGTGTGCTAAGTTGGATTGCGCATTTTGACAAGCACAATATTCAATTCAATTACATATAAAATTATAACAAGATTTGTTACTTATCGAATGACACTAATGAATTTCTAATGAAAATTTTTATGGTCTGGAGTATATTTTTAATTTTTTGTGAAAAATATTTTGGATGGTTGTGAATTAAAAAGAGTAATAGATTGTGTTCCCGATGACAATTCCTTTATTCCATTTTTCTTTGGCATTAACACTTCAAATGGTAAGTATATGGTTTGATGGCCCTCACGGTTGAGATGCGTTGAATACACTCTGAGTAGAAATTTGGTAGTATGTGTTCACGTGTTAAGGCTAATAGCATGGTATGGGGATGTGCATGGTGCATAATGTCAAAACAAGGTCGCATTGTTTATCATTGGCGAAGTTTTATAAGCTTTCAAATCTACGATGCGTTTCTGATCATAAAGGTGGTATAAACCGCATTTAAGTTTTCATATCTCATAATTTAACCTGATATTTGGTGATACAATGATCGCATCACATCCGTTATGTCATAAATATGACTTACAATTTGCCTAACTATAGTTTGATCCAACCTGATATTGATCTGAAATTAGTGTGTCATAATTTCACGTCTATCATTTTCAATTATACATCATAATTTTCTATTTCACATCATCATATATAGTCGGGACCCACCAACTTTCTCTTCATTTATGAGTCAAGATTTTTTTTATTGTAGCCTAAAAATAAGTATATTGGTCCTTTTTATAAGAAAAGATTTCTTTAATAGTAAAAAATTACTACATATTTATTTCATGGAAAGAAATGAATAATAAAATATATTTTTTCACATTCTTTGACCCACTCGACTCGAATCCGATCCAAACCTGACAAAACTCGACTCGGAACTGACCTTACCAAAATTTAACCCAATAGAAATTGACCCGGCTCGCAACCTGTTCGCCCGACCGTTGTGAAAACCACATTTTTGAAATATGGCATGGTGTTTGAAAAATGTCATCCTTTGCACACCGAAGTTTAGAGTGCTTTGATTTGATATTTGTGTCATAATGAAATTTGGTGTTTGGGATTCGAAGTTTTCAGGATCACTTTTTAGAGTCTTTATGCTTTTCGTTGTGAATATCCTCATGAGTTCTAAGAGCACAAAAGAGTTTTTATCTTTGGAACTTGATTAGTTTATGCTCCGTAAAAGTTTTTATGTATGCTCATGTATTCATAAGCCACATAATTGTATTTGGTGACACATACCCAAAGAGAAAATAGTGAATGGCTCTTGAACTGCTCTGACTTGTCCGTTTTGATGTTTAATATGACGTTTTTCTGATAGTTATTCCAGAAACTTATCCTCCATTCAAAAGTAGGACTTGTTTGTTTTTTCCTTTGACATGACAACGTCAATGATGATTCCGTGTGGATCTTGTTATTGACAGGTGTGGGAGTTTTGGAGACATTGCAATTTTCCTCTTATTCAGATGCTAAACTAAATGAACTGATAGTCTGTTTTAAAATTAAACACCTGAAATAGAATTTTTATTCTCCTTGTGCCTGACAGGTTCTCGTTGGAACTGGATCAAGGGTTATGACTATCATCAAAATCAAAACTTTGAAAGTCTATGCTTTTGCCTTTTGTAAGTGTTCTCACATCTCATGTTTCTTTGTTTGTATCTTTATAATAATGAACTTGCAAATGATTGTCTGCTATGTTCAATTTCCATGATTGACTTTTCCCTTTTTTAGATGTTAATCCCAATTCTGTCTGTCAGAAGTTGGGTTCCAAATATGGTTCTGTTCCAGTTGCAGAACTCAAAGAACGCCATGATTTCTATGAAGACCTTCTTAGGTAATTTATAGCTATTGTTTTTAAAGCTTATTGTGCATGCTCTCTTGTACAATATCCTTCCAAGTTGGTTGCTTATTTTATTCAGGCGAATCTTTCATGAAAATGCACAAATCCTTCTTTCCTGTAAAAGTCCTTCAATAAACATGGTTGGCTTTGTAAAAATGCATTAAATTTGATAGAGGATACTTTCTCATCCATGTGTGACTGTAGTTTGATTTTGTTATGATGTTCTCCTTGCATCTTTGTTTCTTGAAAAATTTTCAAGTTGATGCATATTCTTTTTGATTAGGTTCTACTAAAAGTAAGATACCAAGTGCTTCATGAACCCTGTGATTGTGTATGGAATACTAGATGAGTATTTCAGAATTTTTCAGTTTTCATAAAGGGGGAATTTTCATTTTGCTTACAACCTTGAAGCTTGATTTCTAAGGTGACATAAAAGAGTAAGGCAACACCAACGAATCATAATTGTATTTTAGCATAACCATGATTATGGAATATGATACCAACTACCAAGTACCAAGTTACAACCTACAAATGCAGCAAAGGTTACTCCAACTTTGCTAATTAAGCTTAAAGATACCACTGTGAAACATCAAACCATGACGTTAAAGCTGCTATTAGAATTAAACGAGTTTACAAAAGCAGAAAAACTGATTAATGAACCATAACAAATTCACAACATTAAGGGGATATTTTTTCATCAGGATTAAGGGGTCCTTCCCAAACAAATGACATATGTTAGCTGTCACTGAAGTAGGCATGTGATTTATGTCATTTAGAAAGGTATTCACAGAGTTTGAAGGGAAGCCATATCACCATCCTATCAAGTTCTTCTTCTCCTAAACTGAGGTTCATGCTATGCTAACAGTTTATTTCTTGTTATATTGATTGGTGCATATTTGATGTTCTCACTTGACTCATAAGTCATAACTTAACTACTTTTTAATGGATTTTGATCAAATTGTTTTTGAGAAAATTTTTAATTTCTTTTATGTGGGTGATATGCAGAGAAGATATTGGAATGACTCTTAGACTTGTGGTTAATTACAACGGTCTAAAAGTTAATACAGTTAAAGAGTAAGATTCTTCGCTGTTTTATCTTTTTCATTTTATTTTCTAATATTTTTTATGGTAGAGAAGTACATATTTTGCTTGCAATTTGTTCATTTTATTTCGCCTTTGTGGTTAAGTTGGAGCTTAAGGCTTTAGGAACTATTGCCTCATTAGGGATATAGATGATTTCAAACTTTTTGGTGCTTCTGAAGTCTAAACACTTGGGTCTATTTGGTGTGAATGTTGATTTGCATTAGATGTATTGTCATGTGACATCTAAGAAAGTTAATCTCTCTGAACAAGGCAGTTAAACCTGAATATAGAGTCGTGTTTGAATTGTTTGTGATAAGTTGCTCACATTTAATGCGTATACTCAATCATGGACATTGATGCTACTATTTTTTATTTGAACTATTTATGTTTTATATATTTGGCCATCTTTTGAAGTTTCTAAGAAAGTGATTTGTTAAAAGATTGATGGGCCTTTAATGGAAGAATGATGTCTTATTAGTTATTGCAACTGAATTACATAAGTTGGTGACTGGAAATTTTGGTTTGAAGCAGTTTGTAGCTTTCTGGCATGTAGCTCCACCGCTCATGTAGACAAACGAGGCCTATTAAGGGTGTCAAGGCCTTTGGGTTAAGATGGTCCTGCTTATTTGACGTAGATTTTGCTAGACCCTATGTTCTAAAGAAATCGATAAGACTTCTAGTTATATATTTTTCTTAATAAAAGATCTTATCAATGACTCTTATAAGTATGCTTCCTATAGATCATAATGTATGTCCTCTGTCCTGAGTTCTTTCAGAGATGCTCATGCACTTACCTTTGTTGTGATTCACTTTTTAGTTTTTACTTGATGCAAAGAAAACTTCTCTATCTGAGTGGCTCATTAATTTAATGGGGGTGTTTGGTTATTGGTATTAGTTTTAGTTTTTATAACTGTGTTGTGTCATTCTGTCATATATGGGATATGAGGGTATTATGGTTATTATAGTATAAGTTGGTTAGTAAGTATAGGAAAGGGGAAACTTGTATAAATAAGGAAGTGAGAGTACAAAAACATGAGAATATTTGTATACACATTTAATGGATATTATGCTCATGTACTGGCTTAGTGCAAACATGAGAATATTTGTATACACATTTAGTGGATTATCAATGGACTGTTTCAGTCCATTGCACATTTCTATGGTAGTGGAGTTCTCGCCTTCTAACATGTATTTTTTCTTCGTAATTTTTCATTACCACCTATTACACATTTGCAAATGGTGATATTTGAGAATGAATTTTATGAAGAAAAAGACTTATTAGAGTAGGACAAGTTTGATCATAAGTCTTGTCAAAGTAGCTTTTTTTAGTTAATTCATTAAATTTTCATCACTATTCCCACCATTTAATATCAATAACAAAACGGGCACTAAATGTTGGCATGTTGCTACTACTGCTGAAACAATTTAATCTTTTTCTTGGATGACAGATTGTAGATGCAACTTACTGTCTCTTTTAAGTTTTAACATATATTTTCTCTTTGTTGTAGTGCTTTCGAGAAGTCTCTCCGAGCTCGATTAGCTAAGGTAAAATCATATTTCTTTTTGTGTATGCCTTAAGTACAGGAATATCACCCTAAGGGTGTGTTTGGATGGAAGAAACTGCAGGGAAAGTAAGGGGAGGGATGAAGGATTCCTTGTTTGGATAACTAAAAGGGAGGGAAGGGATTTAAAGTGGAAGGATTTAGAGGGATTAGATGAGTAATTTTTGTTAAAAATGTAAGAAAGATATGGAGGGAAAATTCTCATCTCCCTTCCATTTCTTTCCCTTCCCCCTAAACAAACAAAAAAGTTATTTTCCTTCCATTTCTCTTCCCTTGCACCTTCCCTTCCCTACCTTTCTTTTCTCTCCAAAATTTTCTTTTCTCTCCAAAATTGCTATCCAAACATAGTGTAGATGATGAACTGTATGGACTAACAGTAACTAGTGTTTTTCTGCTGTCTGTGTGAAACAGACACATCCAGAAACAGATTTCAAATGCATCGCGAAATTTGGTTCTTATTTCACTAAAGATATTCCACTGCCTGTGGTAAGAAGCAACTTGAAATTAAGATTTTGTCTAGATATTCTGGGTATAGAGTTTTTATTAATTCATTTTATTCCTCAGGGTACTGTGATTGACTTTAAAAGAACTGCTGATGGGCAGCTGATTACTGAGAGTGAGTAGTTTTATTGAGCTGACTTTGTTAAAAAGTACTTCATGAGTCCTGATTAATAGTTGCGACTTCTTAATACAGTTGGAGGTAACCAAATTGGAGCAGTGAAGAGCAGGGAGTTGTGTCGTAAGTGGTTTTATTTGTATCTTTGCCTTTGCTTATTATCAGTTATCTTGCTTCTCTAATAAAGTACTATTAGCACAATAGACCTGTGAGCAAAAATAATGAATTAGTGCCTCCTATTACTTCCTAATAGACCTGGGAAAAGGGTCGGGTTTTGGGTCGGATCAATTTCGGTCGGGTCATTTCGGGTCGGGTCATTCTCGGATCAGGTTTTTTCGGGTCGGACACTCCGGTTCCGGATTGGAACGGATTGACCCGACGGGTCATGGCTTATAAAATATTTTAAAAAAATATTTTTCATGTTTTATTATTTCTGACAATAGCCGTGCCCGAATCTGTATTTTTAACACAAGATTCGTATCCCACCCGTCCCATATCCATAAAAACGGATCAGGTCCTCGGATATAAGGTGGGTCCATGACCCATCACCATCCCTAATCATGACATACGATTTCAAATATAGTTGTTATGATGTGTAAAATAAAATTAAATATCTTCTCAATTTTCATGTAAGTAAAATAGGTGAGGAATACACATTTTAAAGGATTTGTAAGATGCGCGCTTTAGAATAGGGATTGTGTCATCCTTTTTCAGAAATATTCGTAACAATGGTAAAAACGATATGTTAAAAATCTTCTCAGTTTACATGCTTGATCGATAGATGAATAACTAAGAACTTATTCGACTTATGGGATACCATTTTTATAAGTGTAGATGTTAAATATATTTGGATTTGCACTGTTTGCGTGCTTTGACGGAACTGAAACTCCGCAACACGTCTTTCCTTGCTCATGTGTATCCATCCCTCACTAGAGAACAAGCTGATTCAGAATTCTTACGTAGAGGTGTTTGTGCAGGGGCCTTTTTTGACATGTACCTTGGAGAAGTTCCTGTCTCAGAGCAGACAAAAGAAGAGATCGGAAGAAATATTGCCACAGTTATAAAAAGGTGTTGAGCCAATTTACATTTTCTTTTTGGGAGTACAAGGAGCTTTAGCGAAGGGTTTCATATGCGTCTTGACCCATATTTTTTTCAATGGGTTCTTGGATGGTTCGAAGACGCTTTGATATAGAGCAACAACATTTTGTCCTCCATTTTGAGGTTTTCGGGTTTTGTGTTTAGCGTATCGCCAATTATTCAAGCCCCGAACATGTGGTGTACATATTGTTTTTTTATAGCAGTGTACAAATGATGGAACATGATTGAAGCTGATGATAATACTTTAGTTTAGGCACTTGTTAGATTTGGATAATTAGTGATGAATATGAAGCTTTGAAGGTAAAACATCTGCCTTCCAATCTTAATGCTAAGACTAGGATCCATTTGTAAACGACCTTTCCTGTACCTTTGTATTAGCGAAGCTCTGTACTCGAGTCGACTGCAAGTAGTTCCCTAATGCCCATCATTCCCTATTGTTACTCAAGTTGTTTCTTATAAACAATGGTTCGTTCATCCTTTCCTTGATATGCTATGAATATGATGATCAACAACCAAAGACCATGAATAAGACTCTTGTCTCTGGCTGCTTTGTTTTGGTTACATGAGAAAATTCCCAAGCTAGCATTGATGAATGATGATTGATATGCATGAATATGTTTATGATATTGTAGTTGATCGACAATTGTATTTTGGATATTTATGCCTAACTAGATATGTTAAATTTTGATTCGATATGAAAATTGCTTAAAATTTAACCGGAAATTAGTGGATTATAACTAAGAAAATGATTTGAATTGGAAATACCGGAAAAAGCCAAGTAGAATCCGATTGAAAGCAAAACTCCATCGTTTTGAACCGTTTTCAGAATCAATTTTATCATTTTCAGTTATATGTTATCAATTCTAGTTCCTTGTCATCCTTTAAGTCGTTTTCACTATATTTTTAATTACGTTTTATATCATAAATCAACAATTTGTTTATTAACTAGACTTGTCAAAATTTGATTCAACACAAAAATCGTCCAAAGTCCAACTGGAAATTAGCGGGCTATAACTTTGAAAATGATTCAATTCAAATATACCGAAAAAACCTAAGCCAAACCTGATAGAAACTATAACCCAATCGTTTTAAACCGTTTTTAGTCAAATCATCTTTTCAGTGCTACACATCATCATTTTTAATTCCTTGTTATCGTTTTTAGTCGATTTCGACTATATTTTAAGTCAATTATTATGTTATGAGTCATTTTTTTACCTTAACTAGACATGTCAAAATTTGATTCGACCGAAAAATCACCCAAAATTCACTGGAAATTAGTGGGTTATAACTCCGAAAATGATTTAACTCGAAAATACAAGAAAAACCTAAGTCAAACCCGATAGGAACCAAAACCCCATCATTTTAACCTTTTTAGATTCAAATCATCCTTTTCAGTTACACATCATCATTTTCAGTTCCTTATTATCGTTTTTTGTCGATTTTCACTATGTTTTAGTCAATTTCAATATTATGAATCAAAATTTAATTCGACCAGAAATTCACCCAAAATCCAACTGGAAATTAGTGGGTTATAACTCCCAAAATGATTCAACTTGAAAATATCGAAAAAAACTAAGTCAAATCCGATAGAAACCAAAACCCCATAGTTTTGACCCGTTTTTCTATTCAAATCATCCTTTTCAGTTACACTTCATCGTTTTCAGCTCCTTGTTATCGGTTTTAGTCAATTTCCACTATATTTTAGTCAATTTTTATATTATGAATCAATATTTTTTTTATTTTAGCTTTAATTAGACAAGTGAAAATTTAATTCGACTCGAAAATCACCCAAAATAAAGTTATTGGGTTATAACTCCGAAAATGATTCGACTTTTTGAAAATACCAAAAAAACTAAGTCAAACCCGATTGAGACCAAAATACCACCATTTATGACGTGTTTTTAAATTCTCTTTCTTTGGCACAATTAGCTACTTCTGTTTCTTTGGCGGGAAAATTTAGTTAGGTGTGCATAGTTAGTTTTGTTTCTTTGGTGGAAAAAGTTGTGCTAATGTACGGGAAGCTAGAGTTAAATTGGGGATCCTAAAGGATTACGAGCACTTATCGGGTCAGATGGTTAATTACGACAAATGCAAGGTTTCTTTTAGTAAAAGCCTCTCGCATGACATTGTTCAACGAGTCAGTTCGGTCATGGGATTCAAGAAAGTGTCTAGCCACGATAGATATTTGGGTCTTCCAACTCTTTTTAAGAGATCCAAAAAGATTTCTTTTACAGGCTTCAAAGATCGCATCTAGAAAAAATTACAGGGGTGGAAAAAGAAATTATTATCTAAAGCGGGGAGAGAAATTCTTATTAAGGCGGTAACTCAATCCATTCCTACATATGCCGTGAGCTGCTTCAAGCTTCCTACGACTTTCTATGACGATAAGGAAAAGATTATTAGGAACTTTTGGTGGGGAACTTCAATCTCAGACAAGGGCATTCCTTGGAAGGCGTGGAAGGATTTGTGTCGACCTAAAAGTGAAGGAGGCATGGGATTTCGGGACCTGAAATTATTCAACATCGCTCTTTTGGCCAAACAATTTTGGCGTCTACATTCTTACCCTAACTCTCTTTTAGCTAGATCTTTAAAAGCTCGATATTTTCCTAAGACTTCTGTATGGGAGTCGAACGTGGGTGTCAATCCAAGTTACGCTTGGAGAAGTATATGGAGATCGAAATCCATTCTTGATATGGGGGTAAGGTGGCGGGTTGGGAACGAGCATTCCATTAAATTGTGAAGTGATGCTTGGTTAGGTGGGAACGGGTCAGGGAAAATTATATCCCTGCCCCATCTTTTAGATAAAGACGCGATTGTAGCCTCGTATAGATAAAGATCATTTGTGTTGGAGAATAGATATTATTAATGAGGTTTTTTTGCAGGTTGATGTGGATCGAATCAATCGAGTTCCTATTAACACTTCTAATACTCCTGACGAAAGGATATGGGAAGCTAGTGATGATGGTCGCTTTCGGGTGCGGGACGCTTACTCATTGGCTCTTAGATCTCAATCCTTTGCATTAAGCTCCAGTGGCAGTGATCCAATATGAAAAAAATTGTGGAGTTTATATATTCATCCAAAGGCCAAGGTCTTCTTATGGAGGGTCTCTTGGGATATCCTCCCCCACGGAGTCAATTTGAAAAAGAAAGGCATAGATAATGTGGTATTTTGCAAAAGATGTGGTCTTATGGAGGATAATTCCCATGTTCTCCTGAATTGTTCTGGGCAAGGCAAATGTGGTCCACTGTTCTTGGCAACGATCAGCTTCCCCACTTCTCTTCTTTTCGTGAATGGCTAGGGGCTGTGATGAGTCAGAAAAACCAAGAAAAGATTGAGCTGTTGTGTGTGTGCACATGGCTAATATGGAGTGCACGAAATGAACTGTACTTTGAAAATATTTCGTTCTACCCTGAGTTATGCTCCAAAAGGGCTTCTTATCTTTTATCAGGATTCAAAAAAGCAAATGAGGTGGAACACAGGGATCATGTACGACGAAGAAACGCTAAATGGATCCCTCCGGAGCAGCAGGTGATAAAGGTAAATGTTGATGCAACTGTTAACACTAAGGGTGACAGAATCGGACTTGGAGTGGTGGCTAGAGATTCTAACGGGAAGGTTCTTCTTGCGATGTCAAAAACGAGCTGGCCCTTTATTACTGTCGAACTAGCCGAGCTCAGTGCCTTCCTCTAGGTTGTTGAACTAGTAAAGGAGAAGGGTTGGAACAATGCGGTCATCGAAGGGGATGCTCAAAATGTGGTAAAAGCACTCTAAGGCAATCTGACTCGAGGCATTCACTCTCAAGTTATGGTTGGCAACATCTTGGAGGCAGCATTCAGGATAGATCAGCAAGGAATCCTTTTTTTGCTTTCGTGAAGCAAATGCGGTTGTCCATCGTCTTGCTAAATGGTCTCTCGCTAGGTTTTGTTCTAGTGTTTGACTTGATGGTGGTCCATCATGGATATCAGACGTTGTACTTTCAGATGTTTCCACTTAATAAATAAGCCTCACATTGATATTCAAAAAAATGAATAATAACAATCACATTCTTCCTCCTCTATATAATCCATATCAATTTCAAAATACAGAGATTCTCACACGTTTTCTTCTCTTGTAAAAGAAGGGAATATAGTACCAAAAAATTAAATTTTGTTAAGTGTTGAGAAAATTCTGGATATTTTGTTTGTGAACGTTACTTTGTTTTTAAACGCTACTTGAAACACTAAACATATTAACGTTTTGTAAGCAATTGGCTAACCACTGTACATATTAACGTTTTGTTAGCTAACCACTAAACACTACTTAAAAAAATACTTTGTCGATTACTAATGTTATTGTTACAAAGTAACGTTCTACCCCAATTAAACCACTAAACACTACTTAATTATGCCGAAGATGCCCTAAAACACTCATGAAGTCATGGGTATCGGGTGAATGACTATTGGTTGTTGGATTTGATGTTATTTATTTGACCAGCTGAAGTGTTCACTAATTTGTTGGCTTGTAAGTTAGCTAGATAAGATAACTGTGTAGATTAATGTGTGGTAAAACTAGTTATTGACAATTGATTGGACCAAGAGGTTAAAAGCCAATCATAAAAGTAAACTAAATTAGTCTTTTCATTTCTGTTTAAAAATTAACTTTCACTTGACTAAAAACTCATTTAACCAAATACTTTTTTTTATAACTTTTTGAGTAATCAAAAAGCTAAAAACCAAAATAAAAAAAAATCACAAATTTTTGTGTGAGACGATCTCATTGTGAGACATATTCTTTTTACATTCTCGGTTACTCAATTGCTTATTTTTTCGCACGTAATTCAATATGTATTTTGATATTAAATATCTTTATTTTGACTAAACGAAATTTTTTGAAAATTACATATTAAAATAATAGCTTTTAAGAAGAATAAAACAAGATTCTATATGATTATATTACTTTTTAGAAAAAATTGCTTCTAAAAGGCTAACATTTAGCTGGTTTGCAGATTAAGGGCTAACCTTTAGTTTATTCTACAAAGGGCCAACCTTTTTACATCCCATTTACAAAGCGCTATTAGGTAACAACTACCTATAATTACCGATTTCCATTTTAAAGCTTATAAATGGGTATGGATGTCCAATACTATCTTTCACGCCCTGATTCCTCTGCACTTCATCTTTTTCTCTTTGCCTTTCTTACTCTCTTTTCCCCTCTCTTTTTCTCTCACCCTCTACAAATGCGTAGCTCTTCAAATCGTGGTAAGAGCTCAAATGCAAGTGGTATTCGATGTTTTCATAACTTGGAGGCAAAATTGAAGATTGTTCGTGTTAGGATTTTGGGTGACTTGTGTCACCAAGTAATCAAGACATGATTAAGGTAATTAATCATTTTTATTAGTAAAGGTCAGAAGAGGACATATCACATGTTTGTGATTTGGAAATCTTTAGTAAAAGATTGTATGGGTAGTGTATCTTGCATGTGAAGAGCTTAAAAGAGTAAATATCAATACTAGGATCAAGGTACAAGAGCATGGGAGACTGTGTGATAGCCGGAAAAGGAAAGACAAGCAGCACAAGAAAGCAAACTGACCATCTGCAGCGTGGGGTCTGTCCGCTCGACCCACTCGTGGTCGAGCCATGGTCGAGCCATGGTCGAGCAGACCTTCTGCCTCTCCTGTGCACGTGATATTTTGGGCTGCTGTTATGTCTCCTTTGTTGCTGACACCTTGTACTAGTTTAAACCTCTTTTATTTGCTATATAAACCCAAGCCTTAGGACCTTAGAAAAGACACCAAAGTCTCATCTTATTTGAGCTACCTTCTTGCTCATGTATCACACCCATTTAGCTCCCCTCTTCCCACACTTAACTCCATTGTAATTCCTTCAAAGTTTGTATTTCTCCTTTAAACACATATTAATATAATCCTAGGCTAGATGGTGGATGTAGCCCAAGATTGGTGAACCACCTTAAATCTTTGTCTTGATTATTTACTTATTTTTGTCATTCATCATTACATTGCATATTTGGTTCCTATACATTGATACAACACAAACACACACTTAAACCTTACATTGTGATCCTTAAAGGAGGTGTATACCTCCCCTTTCAATTGGTATCAGAGCCAAGGGTTATTTGAGGTTACTTGAGGTGTTAGTGGTGGTCATTTGAAGTCCAAAATGTCAACCATGAAGTTAGACATTGAGAAGTTCGATAGGAACACAAATTTCAGTTTATGGCAAGTAAAGATGAAGGCGATATTGATTCAAAATGGTGTTCATAAGGCACTTGAAGGTGATGAGAGAAAGCCCATTGGTCTTAGTGAGGCTAAGTGGGAAAAGATGGATGCAAAAGCGTTATTCGCCATACAACTTTGCCTCTCCAATGAAGTTTTGAGGGAAGTCGTAAAGGAGGTGACTTCAAAAGGGATTTGGGAGAAGTTGGAATCACTCTACATGGCCAAGAGTGTTACCAACCGATTACCCTTAAAGAGTAGATTATATGATCTCCCATTGCAAGAAGGTAAGCCCGTGAAACCTCATCTTGATGAGTTTTACTCTATAGTTTTGGATTTACAAAATATTGATGTTTCACTTGATGATGAAGACTTGGCCATTCTCTTATTATGTTCGCTACCCCCTTCTTTTAAGCACTTTAGAGAGACCTTATTATATGGTAGAGACACATTGTGTAGTGAGGATGTTAGAAAGGCCTTAACACAAAAGGACCTTATGGATTCTCAATTTGCACAAAAGTTGTCCATTGAGTCTAATGATGCTTTGTTTGTTAAGGATTCAAGTAGGAACAAGAGAGGTATGACTTGCAACTTTTGTAGAAAGAAAGGCCATCTTAAAACAGATTGTTGGAAGTTAAAGTCCAAGAAATCGGATGATTGCAAGTCTAAAGGAACTAGCTCCGCCGAGGCTAGTTATGTTGAGGAAGAATATGATGTTGGTGCTCTTGTTGTCACTAGTGAGTACAAGGGTGGTGATTCTTGGGTTTTGGATACGGGATGTTCATGCCATATGACTTCTAACTCTAGTCTCTTCTCAACTTATCAAAAGGTTGAAGGAAGAAATGTCACTATGGGCAATGAGGCTAGATGTCCGATAGTTGGTATGAGTGATTTTAGAATCATTATGTTTGATGGTGTTGTGAGAACATTAACCGATGTCCTTCATGTTCCAAGTTTGAATAGGCACTTAATTTCCCTTGGTACTTTTGATAAAGAAGGTTTTGTGTGCATTGGTGAAGGTGGAGTTATGAAGGTTGAAAAGGGCCACAAGGTGTTCTTGAAAGGGTCCATTGATGATGATGGCTTGTATAAGCTAATTGGTTCAACCTTAATTAGTTCGGTTTGTGATGCTACTACCTCGACCAAGCTTTGTGATGTTGATACTTCTTTTGATAGCAAGAATGTAATCCCAAGTCCATGGGTTGTATGGACTTGGTTGGTAATTAATCATACTCTTTTGTAAGCCCTTAGAGGGCATTGTAATGCATGTGCTTTTGTATATTGTTGTGCACATGTTTTGAGTATGTTGCTAGTTAGAGATTTTTTGTGAGTGTTGTTGGATGATCTTTGAAGGTGATGTTGACTTGGAGAACACAAGTTAAGGTGGAGATTGTTACTCTTGATTTTCTTTTTCTTTGTAGAACGATCACAGTTCCTTTTTTGTATGGAAAAAAAACTCAAATATCCTGATAATTCAGACCACTTGATGCATAAATTAGTGGAGCTAGAGATACAATGTAGCTTATTGGTTGAGAAGATGAGAAAATTCAATGCAATAGAAGATGAAATGATAAGTACAATGTCTACTTTAATGAAGGAAAATGAAGACATTAAAATGGATTTGATTAAGTGTAATGTTAGGGGAAAAATGTTTCTATTTGCGTTGTTGTCATCTGAAAATTTGAAATAAATAAACAAAAAAATAAAAAAATTTGAATAATGATAAACTTTTGGAAATAATTCCCAAAGTAAGCAGTTTTTGCCCAAAACTGTGGTTTGGAGCTGTTCGCTGTTAGTAACAGCGAACAAAGACTGAAAGTCAAAAAAAGTCAGAGTTTGTATGCTATTACTAACAGCATACAAACACTTGCACTATTTTTTACCTTTATTATTTGTTCGCTGTTAGTAACAACGAACAAACTCTTTGCCTTTTTTGAAACCCTCAGCCTTTGTTCGCTGTTACTAACAGCGAACAACTCCAAACCACAGCTTTGGAAAAAAACTGCTTATCTTGGGAATTATTTCCAAAAGTTAACCATTATTCGAGTTTTGTTTTATTTTTTTGCTTATTCATTTCAAATTTTCTTGTTTTCTTGGGCTGTGTTTGCCCATATGTTTTCATTAATGTATATGCATTAGGAAAAACATGAACAATGTAGCAAGATGCTAGTTTGTCTAATTTTTGTTAAAGATGGGATTGAAGTTGTATGCACTTTTGGTTTATGTTGCAATGTAGAAATGGCAAACTAATAAAGTATGTAGCAATTATTCCCAATCTATTGAAGTAATTTGGTTGTCTTTTAGTACAACTCGAATCATTTCCGATCTCATATCATACATAGATAAAACAAAGTAAAATTATATAATTTTTCATTGGTTCAACAATACATAAACATAACATAATTGTTCACCGATTCAACAATACATAAACATTACATAGTTTTTGATTGGTTCAACAATACATAAACATTACATAATTGATCATTGGTTCAACAACACATAAACTAACTGATATGCTAATTAATAACATTGAATGCGATCGATGCTTGAGTTTGTTGAGATATAGTTTTTGAGAAAGTCTGAATGATTGAACTTACTCCTCCAACTTGCTCGGGCAACTGTAAGAACATAAAATACAACATTGAACACAACCCTGTTTATTAAATAAAGACAATTAAGATAACTTACCTGAGTCCGAGTGAGCGTAAATGTGTTTAGTACAATGTCTTCTAAAACAAAAGCTTCAATTGTTCACCCTTAAAGGACTTGTGCCAATGAGGGTAAATCTATCTAGCACAATGTCTATGTTCAGCTTTGGGGAACAATTTTGCAACACCATCGAAAAAGGTTAGGTGGATTACAGTTTATGTTAATATCAAACATACATATTACAAAATTTAGTAAATTACATAAAAGTTACAGTGCTAAAATAACTTGGTGTTCATCCGAAATAATAACCAAGTTAGTTCCATCGCTTAGATTGAGAGAATTCTGAAGATTTTGTAGAGACCACTCCCAACTTTCATTATTTTCGCCCTCTACAATATCCCATGATATGGTCTCTCCCTATTGCACTTAACAGTTGGTCACCCAAGAAAGTCTTCAAGAAACATGCATCAATGCAAATTACTTTTTTGCATCCTACAAACCATCTATTTTTCAATCCCTCAAAACCCACATGCAACCTCTAGAAGAAATTTTATTTGGTGGAATCTGTGTCAAGTTCCACCAATCTGTTTTGGTTTGTATGTTTTTGGGCTTCAATGTGATTTCCCAACTTGTTGTAGTGCTCGTTTATACTACCATGAAGCATTTGATTGCCTGGTACTTGACTCCATTGGCAAAATCTTTGCTAACTATTACACCAAAGGCTTGCTTAATCGTAGAAATGATCTCTTTTTGCAGGCCAGTGCGGTCTAACTTTGAATACCTCTAAAAATTGCTTTGCTACACATCTAGATTTCATCTGTCTATTTTTTGTCATGTTTCTTGAGCAATTATGTTCACCATCTACTGATCTAACAACATACACCTCTCTCCTTGAATCCCATCCACCATACAAGTAATACTTACACCCAGAAACACAATTCACAAGTATTTTTTGGTTTCTTTTATATTTACTGAAAGTTATTGACACATTCCTTCCTTGTAATATCCTATACTTTGCAACAACATTCTTGAAGCTATCCCTACAAGTGAACCTTTGCCCAACTGCCCATTTAAAGCTCTTGAAGCATTGTATTACCTATCAAACGTCCCCTTCTCCTACTCGCATCAACTATAAACTCTTCATCACCACCAGGGGGTGTCTCTAAATCATCATTGTCCTTAGAATTAGAATTCAGTTCACCCAATTCTGGTTGTTAGTTTTCTAAATCTGGTTGTTGGTTCCCATGTCTACCTAAAGCAATCTCTTTTTGCACTCTAATTAAATCACTTATAAGTTTAGTAATTGTTCCTCTAAACTTATCTCTTGTAGCTACAAACTCTTCATCACTGAATCCCTCAACATCTTCTGGACTGCCATCAACAGATGTACTCCTCATTACAGATTTATCCACAAGAATGACTTTCAGGCTCAGGTGAGCATTTTGGGTTAACAGGCTGGTTATCAGGTAGAGTGTTTTTTGGGGACTATTTTGGTGTTCAACAATGGTATCCAACCTAGAAGCAGTGGGTGGGGTTACAAATGGAATCTAAGCAACCCTGAGACGGTGGCTGATTGTGTTTTCAATGCACCTAGCGGGGAAAAGATCATGAAACTACGGTCCAACGAGGACGTTGTATTCCTAAGTGGGGGTGAGTGTGATACCCCAGATTTAGCTTTAAAAGGGATTGATAGACTATCCATATCAGCAAGGTGCATCTTCTTTTCAAGGGAGCCCATTGCTGAGAACTCCGTAGTTAAGCGTACTTGGTGGGGAGTAGTCTTAGAATGAGTGACCTCCTAGGAAGTTTTCCTGGGTGCACACAAATAAGGCCAAAGTGCACTAGAAAGACTTGTGTTGGTCTATGAGGCCAGTCTACAGTCTCCATGAGTAGTCACCAGAGGTCTGTTGGGTTGGGGTGTTACAATTTACTCCTAGGGCTCCTCCTTAATGGTATATCACTACCCCCAACAACAACATGTGGTCCTCTCCTATTAGGTTTAACTTTTTGGGCTGGACAGTTGGTTGCTTTATGGGTTGCTATTTTGGTGGGGCAAAAGTTTCACTTTTCAGGAACATGTTTAGGTGAATTTGGATATTTATGAAGCACATATACATTTATAACTCTATTCTGAATTGCTTGGAAATGGACAACATCATTGTCTCCATTAATATTCCTTAATCCTTCCTTCAAACTACAACATGGAAGCAGGTAATAAATGGTTACCATCTATCCCTCTACCCCCGTTGCATTTGACAACTAAGTTCATCAAGTATTCCATGGACATTCAATTGGGATCTACAGGAAATATTCTACCAAAACCTCCAATATACATAATAGTACCTTTGGAGTCTCGCAATTTACTCCATACCAAATTCTAATTAACAATTATGCTCCATTGGATTTAAAATTTGAGATAAAACCTAAAAATTCAAAATTCATATTTTCAAAACCAACATTACACCATAAATTGAGGAAAACCTAATTCTAAGCAAAATTTAAACCATTTAAACAATTTTAGTTGAGAATAAAAGAAATACTTACTTGTAACTATAGTGAATACGTTCTCGAAAATTATTTTGCAAAACCACGAAATCGCCTATGTCAATTGAAGCTCAAATCCATAAATGATGATCCACCATTGAACAAGGGTGAAGAAGTGTTTTTTTTTTTAATAAAAGAAGGGTGAAAATATCGATTGTAGAATTTTTTGGTTTTGAAGGTAATTTGCATGTGAGAGAATGAAATGATAAATTTCGAATTTACTTTTACGATAATGACTAATGTACTGGGTAGGAGCTTTCATTAAAGTGTTTTCCGATTACCGGTAAAATAACCCTTTGTTTCCACAAATAGGAGGTAAAAATTAACCCTTTGTAGAATACACTAAAGATTAGTCATTTTCTGTAGATCAACTAAAAGTTAAGCTTTTAAAAGCAATTTTTCCTAATTTTATGCATATGTCGAAATCACCTAAACAAGATTTGAGACGAATAGTGTTACTTTTCAAAACTAACGAGCATTGTTAAACGGAGGAAGTAAATGAGTTGAATAAATCAACTATTATAACTTTGATCAAACTCAACTATTAAAGATTAGTAAAGAACGGTTATTTTGTGAGGTTAATAAATCACCTTGTGTGGTTGAATGTGATCGGGTAAGAGATTTATTATTTTAATTTATCTTTTTTGGTTTTATTCTGTTTAATATTTTTTTATCTCTTTATGGTGATTTAGAAATCACGGTTATTGATTAAAATTTTTTGAAAATGATTTACTCCAAGGGGGTGTTTGACATGAGGGATTTGGGGTGAGGGAATGAGGTTGTCTTAAAAATAAGTCAAAGTCTTTGTTTGATTAATGAAAATGGGTATAGGGAATGACATTAAAAGGGAGAAAGTCCCCAAGAAAAATGTCTTTGGAGAGGGGGTGTATTTGAGTGGAGACTTTCATTTTATCCATTTCTTTCAAGTTCCTATCATAACATACAAGGGATGAGACTTTTTTATCTTTAAAGTTTTAATTTTTAAATCTTATCTTAAAGTCTCACAAGTTCCATTCTCTTATGCGAAACACCCCAAGATCACTCGGGAAGTGTCACCACCGTCATCTCATAGAAACCAGTTGCACAACAGAGATGCATTAGTACAATTAATTCCTTTCCCTTTTCCTAAATCTGGAAATCCAATAAAAAAATAAAAATAAAATTTAAAATACGAATCTGTGCATCTTCATTACTAGTACGATTCATTCATCACTTTTATATTTCAGAATTTGACAATTGATTCATCAATTTCTCTCCGGCAGTTTCCATTTTCTCATAGGGGAATTCCGTCGAACCAGAACCAGTACTGTCTCAGCGAGCGACTGAGTGAGTGAGTAACTTGCGAGCGAGTGACCGAGTGACCGAGTGAGACCGAGTAACTTGCTCGCGAGTGACCGAGTGACTGAGTAACTTGCTCGCGAGTGACCGAGTGAGACCGACTGAGTGTTTAACTTGCTCGCGAGTGACCGAGTGAGTGAGTTCGAGTTGATTACTACAACAATGTCTATCTTCTGCTCATCTTGATTGCTCAATCACTTGTATCAATCTCCAAATTATTACTCACTTGATTGAGATTTTACCGTTCGAGAAGATGAAGAGCGGAGTAGTAAGTGTTAATGGAGTTGGAATCTCCAACACGAAGCGACGATGGAGAGGCTTTGTAATTGCAGTTCTCGGCCTCGTCTTTCTCTCCATGCTTGTTCCTCTCGTCTTCCTTATCGGATTTCACAATGCTTTTTACTCTTCTCCTTCTTCATCTGGATCTGGTATCAATTCTTTTATTTGATTCTACACCTTTTTGTTTTTGTGTTTGTCATTTTCTGATCTTTTTCCCCCTCTCTCCGTTGCAGGTTTTCCGTCTCAACAACAAACTTCTTTGGTAATTTTTTTTTTCCTTCTCAAAACTATTAAATTATTTGATTCCACGTATTTGTGTTTGAACAAAATGAAAATGATTGAATGAGCTATGAATCAATCAATTTATGAAATCAACTTGAACTTGTTTCATCAAACAACATCCTCTTGCTGAATTGTTGGAGCAGGATGATCGTGCTGTGGGAGCTTATGAATCTCACCACTATTCCAATTACAATACTATGGATCCGGTATACTTCTATGTTCCTTCTCTTTTTTTCCATTGTCTTTCTCATCCTTTATTAAATGTAAATGTGAGTGGTGAGCTTAGATGCATACTAGTGAACACTGAGCTTGCTTGGTTAGAATTTTTAAGAAGTATTCATATAGTTGGACATTAATGTTACACAGTAAATTCAAATTTTACTGATTAGCCTTACATCAATATTCAAGATTGAATGGATGATTTTTTTTACTGTAGCTCTCTTTCATGCATGGATGTTACTAAATTAGTATCTCTTGTATAATCGTTTTTCAGAATGATCAGACAAGACCTGCTAAAGATTTAGTTGAGAGATTGGCACCCACACTACCAAAGGTTCATTGCTTATGCTTTGATGGTTAATCCTCATCTTACACTTTTAGTTGGTGTTAGCTCTAGTCTCGTTCCATAGTTCATTTTTGAATGCATTTGCAATGGGCATATTGAAATGCTAGGGCTATGGTTAGATTATTCTTTTTTGGTTCTTTTATTTGTTAGTTTTCTTATTGTCCTTCAATCCTCGCTCTGCATACCTTTGGTCATTGCATTGTTTTTTAGGGAAGGCGGTTAGTTTGATGTGATCATCCATGTCTACTATTGCCTCTTAGGCTAATATTTTTTTACAGTTAGGCTAGTAATGGTAATTTCAAATAGAAAGGGACAGTGTTTTGCTTATAAGAAAGACTTTCTAATGTTCTATAAGCTTATCTTGTATTAGTTTGAAACCATATCTACGATTACCAGATTGCCCTTCCCCATCGGGGGTTCCCATATGTACAAAGTTGTTTCTTTCGAGATCTTAATCTTTTCTGACGCTCATCAACTCTGAAGTCAATTGCAACACTTCAGCCGACATTTCCTCTTGATTTTTTTTTGATCTTCTTGCCCGTATAATTGTTGTAAGGGAATCTTGACATGTTCATTGGCCAAGTTTTCTTGGGTATCTCAAACTAACCTCAGTGCTTCATTTAGTTGCTCTTCAAAAGATTGAGAAACAACGAATTAATTCTCTAAGAGCAGCACTAAGAGTTTCTTGTGAAGGAGTGATGGATCCTTGCTCTGATACTAATATATTTAGATATTAGCGACCAGACTGTAACAAAAAGAAAATCTGCAAGAAACAAAGAAGCAAATTAGGTGGATACGGAACCAGTAAATCTGATTTTTATTACTTGGATGTTTTACCCATATAAGCAATTCGAGCTGTCTGATCTCTTTGTGTTAAAACACTAATTTGCTTCAATCAAATATCAGTGATAACCCAACTCCAAGTAATTTGCTTCTCTTATCATATACTAACTATCAACTATCAACTTTCAACTATCAACTATTAGCCGTTTGCCAAAAGCCCCACAATGCTTTTAAATGTGGGTTTAGATACCCTTTTGTATCATTTTACACTATAATAGTTGTTAGTTTGTTACGTACAATAGTAACAAATATTTTCTAGTTTTATGCAACGATAATGTGAATATCGTATTGTTTTAAGTACCATATATGCTTTAAAAATGTTTTATAAGCTTTTTAAAAGAAATGTGCGCATTGCCTACAAAAAGCTCTCTTTTGTGCGTTGCGCCTTGCGCGTAGGCTCCTCCAAGTCCCTTCTTTGCCTCAATGCATCTCGCACTTTTTAAAATTAAGCATGGAACCTCATACGTGCGATAAGCTAGGACATTGTGGAAAACCACATGCATGGATACCGATTGGACTTGCGTGGTGCATACCTTGCTAGGGTTTAGGAGAGTTAAATTTCCTACATCGAGAAGTCTGACCTTGAGGCTTAGCATAAGGGTGTGTTGTATGCTACATTGAGTGCTTGAGGCGTCTAGCTCTTGGGCAGCACAAGGATACTGCTTAGTGTGGAGTTAGCCTTACTCGACACAACAAAGTGACTTGTCAAGTGGCGGAGTTGGATTTGACGACTTTTGTGGAGTGTGTACAAGTGACAATTCATTTGTCAAGCGTCTAGCTCTTGGCAGCACAAGGGTATTGCATATGGATTTGCTTGAACCCATTTTCTTTTAGAGAACCCAAAATATGGGGAAATACACCATTTAGTTCTGTAAAAAGGTTTGAAGATTGCTAAATAACTTGGTTTTTCTTTGTTTGCATTTTTCCAAAACATGTAATGTTGCCAAAACTCATCACTGTTGGAGCACTGCTTTATGATTACTTTTTGGTAATTATGTAAGGGTTGTAAATTTGTAAGCTCTGAACATTGAACTTGGCGAGTTATCCAGTTGTGGTTGTTACAAGTGTCAATACAGTGTCTCCCTCTAGGTATCAAGTGTGACTTTTGTTCTAGTTTATTTTTTCAAATCTGAAAATATGTCTTTGAACTGCTCCTTCTAAGACCTTTCTCTGTGTGTGTGAGAGAGAGAGAAAGAGAGAGATTATTTTTTCTCTTGAATCATGCATCTGTGCGCGTGTATCTTTGTCTCATGCTAGTTTCTTGTTGAGTTGGACTGTGATTGCTTTTCATCATTGTCTCTGATGGGTCCTTGATTTAGTTTTATAGATTTTAGATATGAAACCAAGCTGTCTCTGTCCCAAAGTTTGCTATCGTTTTCTTAAAAGCTCTTACACGGGAAATGAAATGCCCCAAAGTCAATAGGATGGTAGCAACTTATCCACTTTCTTATCGACAAACTGCTGACAGTCGGCTATAGCAAGGTGTTTCAGTTGCGTGGATGTGAATTCTAGATTAGAATTTTATTTTTGGGCTGGGGCTATTGTTACTCATCAGTGCTATCTTTCAATCGAGTTACCATCTTTTGGGATCAAGGATGTGGATTATGATTTAAAAGTACTTCCTATAAACATTTTATGTCATCATGCTGTTCTCTGGACAACTGTGAACTTCCGATTTTTGCGAGCATTGTCGAATGTGGTCACTGACTATAACTTTTGAACTCCAGGAGCATGTTGGTGAACAAGACCTAGGAACATCTATTCGTATTGGGATAAATGGATCCATCAATAAGGGACATCCTGGTATTTAAACTTAATTAAAATATATCAAGGCCTAATTTAAGTTAAAGAGTATAACTGATCTTTGAGTTTTTACAGAGAATCATGTGGATAAAGGTGTTCAAAAAGCATCTCCGGAAAGATATGTATGTTTTGATTCTTTTTTTCCTTCGATTTATTTAGTTAGGTATTGTTCTCGTTGGAGAAATATATCTTCAGACATTAGCAATCACTGAAATGTCATCAAAATTTATTTTGATTCTGGCAGAATGTCAACATTAACAGTCCTATGGCTTCGAATCAAGGTGATGAAAGTGAAGTGCTATGTGAATTGAGATTTGGAAGCTATTGCCTTTGGCGTCGTGAATATAAGGTAGCTAGAATAGATTACATGGTGAAAAAGTTGAAGGATCGACTATTTGTTGCCCGTGCATACTTCCCAAGCATTGCCAAGCTTCCTGCACACGAGAAATTGTCTAAGGAGTTGAAGCAAAATATACAAGATTTTGAGCGTATGTTAACTGAAGCTACTACAGATGCTGAGCTTCCACCTCAGTGAGTCATCAACCATCTCAAAATTACCAGCCTAGGAACTTGTTTTAATTTCCTTTCCCACTCATAACCCCCATGCTCACATTAATTATGAAAGGAAAAGGAAAGAAGGGAGTGGAAGCAGAGAAAACCGAAGTATAGAAAGATGGGGAAATGAATTTGAGGAATATCAAGTAGAAGCTAATTTATGAGTGGATGACTGTGTTAACTGATGAATTATACTCTTCCAGCTTTAATACAATTGTGTTTAATGAATCATGTTATGCTTAGCTAATTTAGTTAGGCTGGAGGGGTGGATGGGGGCACTTTAGCGAAATCAGTGAACACATCTGCTTTTGATAAGTATAAATACACGTTGCTTAAGAGCTTTAGACTTCCTTTTCATGTTTATGTATCGATCTAATTTATTGAGTTGAATCTGCAGCACCTGATATGTCATTTTATAAATTCATATCTTCTCTTCTGTACAACCATTCATTTTATAGCTCTTTCTAATGAAGGTAAAACTTTTATCTTTTGTTGTCAATCAGTGTTGAGGATAAACTGTTGAAAATGGAAGCTGCAATAGCTAAAGCCAAATCGATACCTGTGAATTGCAACAATGTGGACAAGAAATTTAGGCAACTTGTTGATCTAACTGAAGATGAAGCCAATTTCCACACCAAGCAAAGTGCCTTTCTTTATAAACTTGGTGTCCACACCATGCCAAAATCTCTACATTGCCTGTCCATGAGATTGACTGTTGAGCATTTCCAAAACCCCTCTGTGGGATTGGATGATTCAGTGGTAGAGAAATTTGTAGATCCAGATATGTACCACTATGTTATGTTCTCCAACAACATATTAGCATCATCTGTTGCTATTAATTCTACCGTTTTGCATGCTAAAGTATGTTCTTTCCCAGGCTCTTGTCCATTTGAATTTTACAATTGTAGTTTTATTTCTATAGGTTTTGATGATGAGCTCTTTTTTTCAGGAGAGTAAGAAACTGGTTTTCCATGTCTTGACCGACAGACAAAACTTTTTTTCTATGAGGCTATGGTTCATTAGGAACACATTCAAGAAAGCCTTAATTCAAGTATTGAATTTTGAAGACTACAATACGATACCTGGTTTATCACTGCCAGAGGAATTTCGTGTTACCTTTCAAGTTGCAAATAAGCTTCCAAAGATGCATTATAAGACAAACTATATCTCCTTATTCTCTCATTCACACTATTTCCTTCCGGAAATATTCGAGACATTGGACAAAATTGTTGTTCTGGATGATGATGTTGTTGTTCAGCAAGACTTGTCAGCATTATGGAGACTCGATATGGGGAATATGGTCAATGGTGCTGCTGAGTTTTGTGCGGTAAGGTTGGGGAAGCTGGACAATTATCTAGGCAATATCAATTTTAACCGGACATCTTGTGCCTGGATGTCTGGATTGAATGTGATAAACCTGGCAAGGTGGAGGAAGCTTAATCTTTCTGCAAAATTCCGAACAATGGTCCAAGAGGTCAGTTGCATTTTCTTCTACCTTTTCCACCTTTTCTAGTTCTTGCTATGATTGAGCACTATCAGATAGAGGTATCAGGTATGTGCCTATATGATAAAATATTACAGTTTGACGGCTAAAATAAAGCAAGAAAGTAATACAATTGCTGCCTTGCTAACCCTATCCCTCTTTATTTGTAATGAGTTGGGGTTTTTTTGGTCTCTCCCTTGCGAGACATTTATGCAATTCTTTTTCTCTTTCCAAAATTCATGCTCAACCAAATTCTTAAAATTTCTTTGAATGAATTTATCAAATCTACCTTTTGTTTTATTTGTTACCTACGATGCCTCACGTTGATCTGTTTTGTTCAAGGCTTTGGCAATTTTGTTGCTGTTATTGTTGTTATTGTGTTCTGCATTTTGCGTTATTTGACATATTTTTCTGCTTTCAATTTTCTGGTTTTGGCTCCTCTGCTATGCAGTTGATTGTAGATTGGATTCAGTACTTAGTTTTTACCCTTTCTATGTCTGCATATGTAATGCAGTTGACAGGAGCATTTCGGATTCCACTTCCACTGCTGTTAAATTGCTTTCGTGTTGCGACATGCTAGCTCTAAACTAAGACCTAGTAAAGTTTATTTAAATCGTTAATTCCCCTGCAAGTAATTGATGTAAGCCTGCTAATTTTGCAATGATTTTTTACAATGACAGTTTAGGAGGGAAGGCAGATTGCTGGAAGCTGCTGCATCTAGGGCTAGCTTGCTCACATTTCAAGACCTGGTTTATGCACTTGATGAAACATGGGTTATGTCAGGTTTGGGTCATGAATATGGTCTAGATGTACAGTCGTTTAAGAATTCTGCGGTGTTGCATTATAGTGGAAACATGAAACCTTGGCTTGAGCTAGGAATTCCAAAATACAAAAGTTTATGGCTCAAGTTTATAAACAGAGAGGACCAGTTTTTGGGTGATTGCAATGTCATTCCATAGAGGAGGATCCGGATTTTTGAAGTACGAGTAACAGCATTCTTTCGTTTTAATTGAGGATTTTGAAGAATCCTTTGCCACTATGACTTCAAAGATGCAGTCATAATTCTTACGGTTGAGCTTATTGGTGTGTTATATTCAAAAATTCATAGCTGAATAGTCGTTAAAATCCAATTAATCTTCAAGGAAGATGATCGCTTTTTTCAAACTGACACAGAGAAGCTTCTTGTCAACTTAAATTTCCAGTAATTGGTGTTTGGACATGCGTAGCTTATGATTTCAAGGATCCTAAAAACATCAAGAGAATGTGTATATCCTTATTTTCCGGACCTGGTGTTGAGAAGGCAAATCACGTCCAGTCCAATTGATTGCTACCCTTAGCAGATATGTCCTGTGCCGATGAGTATGTTATAGTTGCTATCAAGTCTTTTGCCTAAGATAGGCAGTCTCAGATGATTCCCTCGTTTTGGTATGCACTTTTTTCTGTCTAAATAATGAATATCGCGCAGTCAATTCGCTCTCCGTCTTTGCCTTCTTATCAGCACTTTGGTTAGATCATTTAGTTGGCATTTTTTCTTGAGGTAAATCATAGAAAAAGGAAAATCACTACATGTTCTAGCTTAGTTATGTAGATTGTGGCTCATTTGCGAATGTGCAACAGCATGAGGCTGATGTGTAAATCCCCAATTATGCGCGGATTGTTTGTGATTTTGTAGCTTCAACAAAGACTTGGATACAGCCCATACTGCATTTTTTTTGTAAATTTAGGATAACACTAATATTGGAATAGGCTATTTGTGTTTTATTTTTGTTGGATCATATATGTCTGTTTTATTGGTCAACGATAGAAGGCATCATAAGTAAATGGGCAGCAACAAGCATATTTCAGAAAATTTGAAAAGAATAATTAAAATAATATAAAAAGTCAAAAAAATAAGTAGCTTGTGAATTTTATTCTCAAATAAGCACTTTTTGCTCAGTCTAGAGGTTCGACACTGTTCGCTCTTAATAACAATGAACAAAGAGGTCGGTCAAAAAAAAGTCAAGATCTTTGTTCGCTGTTAATAACCAGTTCTCTTTGTTCTTTGTTATTAACAACGAACAGTTACTTGATGTTGTTTTGGGAATAAAGAGTAATGGTTAAAAAATGGTTAAAGTCTTTGTTCGTTGTTAGTAACAACGAATAAAGGTCTTGACTTTTTTTGACCAAATCTTTTTGTTCACTGTTATTAACAGCGAATAGTGTTGAACCTCTGGATTGAGTATAAAGTGTTTGTTTTGGGAATAAAATTTAAAAGTTGCTTATTTTTTTGACTTTTTTTATATTATTTTACTTATTCTTTTCAAATTTTCCATATTTTAGCTAGTCTGTTAAGAGATCGTCTCTTTGAGAGACATATTTCAAGTCCAGCCCATTAAACATTAATATTTACTTATTGTATTCTTAATGTCTACTTATATTATCCTTAATGTTTACATATCGTATCTATGATGCTTACTTTTAATATATTAAATGTTTATATACATCATTCTTAATACCTACTTACAATATTTTAAAAAATATATAATAAGCGGCCTAATTAGAGATAGTGTCTTAGAATGATCGATTTTCACAAGCATATTTATATGCAGCAATTTATGAATAAAAGTAGAGCAACATTTACAAGCTTGAAAAGCGAATTAAGCCAAATTCAATTAACATATTCCCATTTCGATTATACTCGTTTCATTGGTGTGCTACATATATGGTTTTGTAGTATATTTTGTGTAATTTTAATAGGTAGTGGGAGGATATAATAAATAGAAGGATGTGAGGTGAAGAAATATATGATGTTTGCAAGGAGAAATTAAGAGAAATGTAGAAAAAGTATTTGAAAACTATAAAAGAAAAAAAGTGTTAGTATGACCGTACGAATTTTGTTAAGTATAAACAAATATCATGTGAAATCAATTGTCAAATAATCTTTTTTTCTTTCATAGAAATAATTTGGTTGTTTTTTCATGGGAATAAGATTTTAAAAGCCTGAAAAAATCTTAAAACAGAAGCATTTTACCTCTACACCAATCCTTAATTCTCGAAAATCATTTATTCTTTATAAATGCTAAAATTTTATCCATCTAGAATTAGCTTGCATTTTCCTTCTCTCCTTTAAGAACAAGGTAAAATAGACAGATAGATAATTACAAAATTACAAATATTTATTTTTAGCATAAACAATGCACAAAAACAAAAATTAGGATATCGTTATTATTGGCTTGGGCCCTTGGCTCTCCTTGTATCTCTCTTTCAATTCTTTTTCTATTCTTCCCCTACTTCACTGCTCCATTTCCCCTTCTTTTTCATGTTCTTCATCACACCAAAACATTTCTCCTCTCATTTGAGGAATAGAAGGAGTCGGAGATAATATAATTATAAATAAAACAAAACAAAACAAAAATGAAGATAAAATCAATAAGTTTTGCATCATGGATGTTCATGGCAATAACAATAGCAATTTTGGGAGGGTTTAACACAAAAATGGTCGCGGCCCAAGGAGGATTCAACTACAAAGAGGCGTTAAGCAAGGCCATCATGTTCTTAGAATGTCAAAGATCTGGAAAGCTTCCACCTACAAACAGGATCCCCTGGCGAGGTGATTCCGGCCTTGATGATGGCAAGCTTGATAATGTTTGTATATGTTATCCTTTTCTTCATCTTGTAATTGTTTTTTTCCTTTTCAATTCTAATATGTATGAAAACTATATTACAAAATGTAGGTCGATTTGGTAGGAGGATACTACGATGCAGGAGACAATGTAAAGTATGGATTACCAATGGCGTTCACAGTAACAACGTTGGCATGGGGAGCTATATTCTATGAATCTCAGCTACAGGCTGCGGGAGAGCTTGATCATATGAGAGAAGCCATCAAATGGGGAACTGATTATTTCCTAAAATGTAGCTCCAGGCGCAATCGTTTATACGTTCAGGTTGGTGATCCCGTACAAGATCATCAATGTTGGATTCGTCCTGAGAACATGAAGACCCCTCGCACTGTGTTACAAATTAATGAGCATCAACCTGGCACTGAGATCGCTGCTGAAACCGCTGCTGCCATGGCTGCTGCTTCCATTGTGTTCCGCAAAATTGACTATCCTTATGCTCGTAGACTCCTCAACAAGGCCAAATCAGTATGTTTTCGTGTTGCTCATAACGTTTTCCTATGCATGTCATTCTCCTCGAAATCATTTTCCTAAGTGCATCATTAATTATCACTAGGTGTTCTTTGGGCATGTGAAAGGTGTTCTATTGAACACGGCCATTTAAATCAAAAGGCTTAAAATCACTCGAAATCTATTTCGTCTTTTTGCTCGCTCCTGATAATCGTGATAAGAGTGTGTTACATGATGTAATGCATGTATGATTTCTAAGAGCTTGAAACTTACGTTATATTTCAATCTTTGATGAAACACACAGCTGTTTAGATTTGCTGGAAGCTATAAAGGAACCTTTGATGGAGAATGCCCCTTTTATTGTTCATTCTCAGGATTCAATGTAAATTCTTCTCTTTATCTTTTATTTTTTACATGTTTTCGTTTGTTTGAACATCAATTATATTTAAACTTACAGGATGAGATGCAATGGGCTGCAACATGGTTATACAAGGCCACATTAAATCAAACATATTACGATTATATTGAAGATCAGTCTGTTGATGCTACCATAAGTGAATTTAATTGGGACCTTAAATATGCTGGAAGCCAGATCCTTCTCACCCAAGTAAGTGCTCATTTCAATTCAAGATGAATCAATGGCATACCCTCACGCGTATTTGTTTATATAGTCGACCCCATGTGTTTGGTTTAAGGGTTTGGACATATGCATTTACTCGAAGTTGCAGGCTATCAAGGACTAATTGAAAACAACCTCTTTGTTTTCACGAGGGTAAGGTTGTGTACAAGGGAACCCCCAAACCTCGTATACGCGAGAGTGACTTAATGGTATAGAATAATTATAATGTTATGGTGGCAGCTGTATTTTGAAGGACAAAAGAACTTGGACGAGTACAAGAGGATGGCTGATAGTTATATTTGTGCAGTCCTACCTGGAAGTCCTTATGCCCAAGCTCCCTTCACTCCTGGTACCCTTATTTCCAGTCTAAATCTTCATATATCAACATTTTGAGTTTATAACTGGCAATGGTGATGACTCTTAGGAGGACTGCTTTACATGAGAGATGGAGCCAACTTGCAATACGCCACAGCTGCATCGTTCGCATTCAGTGTCTACGGTGATTTACTTGCAAGATACAACCAGAAAGTTATATGTGGACAGAAAGAATTCGGATCAGCTGATCTCCTTGCCTTTGCTAAAAAACAGGTACACAAATCAATATTAAGCTTGTCACATTAAGACTTAAATCATTCTGATGTGTATTGCCTGATGCGGATCGCAGATGGATTATATATTGGGTAACAACCCGAAGCAACGATCATATATGGTAGGGTTTGGGAAAAACTTCCCACAACAACCGCATCACAGGGGAGCGTCAAACCCTGTGTTGCCACTGACTGAGGTGGTGTCTTGTGCAAGAACATTTATAGACTATTTTACTAAAAATGCTCCAAACCCAAATGAGCTTACCGGTGCCATTGTTGGCGGTCCTGATAAAAGCGATAATTTTGAAGACCGACGTAACATTGGAAACTATGAAGAACCATGTACTTATATTAATTCTCTTGCTATCGGTCCCTTGGCTAGATTGGCTGTTCCATCTTAATAAAAAGAAGTACTCTACCTATATGGCTTTGTGTGTATGTATCCCTATTGTAGCTTAGTTTGTTCTGTGCAGAAGTTAAACAAGCATATTATCATAATACTAAAATGAGATGGTAAAGCATTTACTTCAAAATTCAGACAAGAAAATGTGAATAAAACAATTGTGAAATGATTTAGCAATATGAGGATCACTTTTGTCATTTTGGTTCAAAATATGTATCATCACCATAAATAATCAAATTTTGCAATAACCAATACTATATGACCACCTCCTATTCAACATAAGTGTCCATCTGACTTTTGATACAATTTGTCAATCACTCTTAAGTTATATTGTATTCTTAATTTATGAGCTATGCCTATAACATAGTCATGTGAGACCTTGCTTTATTTGTCTAGTACAAATTTATTAATATCAACTTATTATAATTTCTTATTATGCACAATCAATAGAAATAGAGTATTGACAAATATGTTCAGTCAAATGAGACATTTCTCCGACGAAGAAGGTGTACTTTATTATACAATTTCCTTTTTCTAGTTGTTTAAATCAAACCCTAAGTTGTTGATGTAGCAACAATAGTCTAATTCTTAATCCTGAATCCTTCCTTTTGCATGCTTAAATTAGTGTTTGGATATAGAAAAATGAAGGAAAAGGAAGGAAGAGATTTGTAAGGATGGACGATTTATTGTTTTGATAACATAAAGGGATGGAAGGATTTGGAGGGAAGGGGTTTAAAGGGAAAACATGAACAAATTTTATCAAGAATACAATATTTTTTAAAGTAGAAAGACTTACAGAAAAACCTCATTTTCCTCTCCTTCCCTTCTAGTTTCTAAACAAACATAACAATGTGCCATCTCCTTCTTTTCCTTTTCTATCCTATCCTTACCCATTCTTTCCTTTCTGTTTTTTATAATTTGTTATCCAAACATAGTGTAAAAGCATTTAATTCACCATTACCCTATAAGCCCTCACTATGAAACATTAAATAAGTTAAAAATAAAGAATCTCTCAACTAGCATAGGCATATTTCAGAGTTCTACAACGGAGTATATATCTTTCACATATTATCTAAAAATAGTTTTTTATTTTTTAAATTTCTAAATAAAACTCCATATCCATTAAGAAAAAGAATATCATGCATGTTTGCCTCGTGTATACCAGGGGCGGGCAGCCTTAATTTTAGTGTTATTATAATTTATTTTATTATTAAAATATACTCTCTTTGTCCCTTTGAATCAGCACCATTTGACACAAAAAGCTCTCATATTTTTTGATCAAAAGGTACTATTTCAGAGGGACATAGGGAGTATTTACTTATTTATCTCTTTAAAATTACTACATAATATAAATTAACATAAAAATTATTAAAATGTTGTATAGAAAAAAAAATAATAAAATTATGTTGGACAACCTTAATTGACAAGAATTAACTAGAATAATCCAAATTATTCATGATTTTCTTACAATAATCTCACCTATTAACTTAACCATGAATAATCTTAACTTTGAAGGTTATTTTCCTAGAGTAAACTTGGGTAACCCGATGACCTGCTATATTAGGTAATTCACCAAAAAAATAAATTAAATATTAATTTAAAATTAGAAAATATTTTTGAAAATTTACATAAAAAATTTTAAATACTAAAAAAAATCATAAATTTTTTATGAATATTTTTTTAAAATTTTTTTCAACATTTTATTTTAAAAAATAAAACTTGTTATATAGCAAGTCATCTGGTCACCGAGTTTACCCTAAGAAAATACCTCTCAAAGTTGAGATTATTCACGGTTAATCAATAAGTGTGATTCTTGTAGAAAAATCATAAAAGTTTGGATTATTATAGCTAATTTTTCCTAATAAATAATAATAGAGTTGTTAAAGAGATTATAGGCTACATCTTAATTCTTATTATTAGGTGTGAGATCTATATTGTACCATTAAATATTTTATCTCTACCCATATCATCTATTTTTTAATATATTTATTATTTTATGTATTAAAGATAAGCTAATAAAATCGATCAAAAAAAAAAAAAAAGATAAGCTAATAAAAGAAAAAAATCAAATGAAAATGGAATTCAAAATCATATCTATTCGCCTAATACAAAAACCGAATAAAAAAAACCATTTCTCAATTCTGCTAGTAAGAGACCTTCTCTTTTAAGAGACATATCTCAAGCCCAATGCCTACTTACATTATTCTTAATACTTACTTACCGTATCTTCAGGGGCGGATGTAGGCCTGTTCAATACTGTCAATTGACAGCATTTGACTTATATATATATGTCCATTTCCCATTATTTATTGATGAAGAATGTATCTCAGTTGGCAGGAGATTTTATATTTGACAGCAACCACCCACGATCAAACCCTCTTAACATCGTATTTTAATTTTTTTTAATAACCCATTAGCATCCTTCTCATTTCCCTTTTTTTTTTTATTATTATCGTTATCGATTATTTAATTTTTTTCTAGATCCGCCCCTGCGTATCTTTAATGTCTACTTTTAATATCTTAAAAGTCTACTTATATCATTCTTAATGCCTACTTACAAAATATTAAAATATATATAAAGGATTTCTATATATATATATATATATATATATAATTGACCAACCCAATTAGAAATAGTCTCCTAAAAATACCGTCTCTCACAAGAATTTGTGTTCTCTATAAGCTTATCTATGAAATCATCTACCCTTAATTAATTAATTATCTAGATTTGGACTCAAGGAACATAATCTTCTACAAAATCATTTGGCAAATTTCAACACCCAAAAAACACAAGATTAAAAAGAGAATTTTATTATGATTACAATAAGTAAAATACTAATTTAATCACTAATCCCTAATCTCTAATCTCTAATCTCTAATCTCTAATCCACATTTACATAATTAATATTATTATTATTATTATTATTATTATTATTATCCATAAAACTCTTATGAGAAGACGATGCTCTTTGATTTGGTGGAGACGAAACGACGACGTTTGACCGAAGTAATCCTCTGTATGAGAACAATTCACCTGTTCCTATTCCTGATCCAGTACCCCACCATGATGATCATGATCATGATCTTGATCTTGATCATGATCATCAAGTTGGGAAAGGGGTAAAATAGGCATGGAGATGTGATTGGAATGAGAATAGAACAACCCAGTTCCTGATTTCTTCTTCTTGTTAATCAAATTATTATTATTAGTCTTAAACATAAGATTATAAGCCATTAATGTTCTCTTCCTTTTATTAAAAGGATTATCTGATTTCTCTAATTCCTTCACATTTCTCACTTGGGTTAAATTCCCATATGATTTTGACTTTCCTGTATAGAAATTTGATAATCCTTTCCTCCTGTAAATCAAATTCCAAAATGGGATAATTTATTTAATTGAATACTAAAATATTCCAATTTCCACCATTAAATAAGAAAAAAAGAAGACTAACTTGATGGGTAGAGAATCTTCAAGAGAAGTCAAAGAGGAAAGACTGCTTTGGACCTCTTCATCATCATCATCATCATCATCATCATCATCATCCGTAAGATCAGGTTGTCCGATTGAAGAACTTTGAGATGTTGTTGTGAAAGAGCAGGTAGGACCCACATCTGGTTTAACAATCCTTCTCAAATCCACCTCTAATGACATGATCGGAAACGTAATTAAAAGAGGGATCTGAGTCTGTGTCAACACAAAATGGGATTTGGAAGAACAAATTTTAGAACAACACTACAACTGAAAAAGGAAGGGAAAAAAAAATAGAGAAGGGGGAGTAGGTCAGTTTATAAACCCAATTAACACCAGGATTTCATAATAGATAATTCTCTATTTCTTTTTTTTTTTGATTCGCATAGATAATATTTACTTTGACAGTGATGGAATAACATAATTTACCCACCTAATGACCCATATCCGTATAATTTAGAATATGCTTTTTTAGTTTTTCAATTTTTTGGTTTTTTTTTTTTTATTTTCTGAAAATTTTTCAATTTGGACCTTAATGGTATCAATTTTGACCTTAACGATATCAATTTCAACGTAAAGTATTACTTAAACATATCAATTAAAGTAAAAATTTCAATTTGAACCTATAAGTGATCAGTTGTGGCGTTAAACTGATCAATTTCTACCTAAATATGGTTCTGATTCGCAATTTGAGAACAAAGTTGATAAAATGTTATTATTTTTATCATTCTATGGATGAATTTTAAACAACAAATGAATAGTTAATAACACTATCAATAATAGTGTTAAAAATATTGTACAATACAAGTATTTTTATTCAATGCAACATGATGGTTCTAATGGCACATAATAAGAGTACTAGTGAGACTACATAATGTAGCTGTAAGTTTTAAGCTTAACAGTATCAATTATTACCAAACATGCATCAATTATGACTTTATCTTGTTTTTGTTATGATGTTAACTATTCAATTATAAACAAAAGAAATAAACTACATAACAACATACAATTCAATACTTATCACTGTCAATTATTACCAAACATGCATCAATTATGACTTTATCTTGTTTCCGTTATGATGTTAACTATATCAATTATAAACCAAATAAATGAACTACATAACAACATACAATTCAATACTTATCACTGTCAATTATATTAGGTAGAAATTGTTCACTTTAACGTCAAAATTGATCAAAAAGAGAGAATATGGAAGAAGCTCCAAGGGTGGAAGGAAAATCTTTTATCTCGTCCGGGTAAGGAAGTCTTGATTAAAGCGGTCATCCAAGCTATCCCCACCTACCTCATGAGTATTTTCAAAATCCCTGATGCAACTGTTGATGATATAAACTCCATGGTCGCTCGTTTCTGGTGGGGCTTCGATAATGGTCAACAAAGGATGCACTGGCATAGCTGGGACAATCTTTGTTTACTAAAATATAAGGGTGGCATGGGGTTTCGTGATATTCGGGTGTTCAACAAGGCTCTTTTAGCGAAGCAAATTTGGCGTATCCATAAGGGGGAATGCCCTCTTCTAGCTGTTGTCCTCAAGGCACGATACTTCAAACACTCTGATGTGTTGGATGCCCAATGTGGTTATGATCCTAGTTAGACTTGGAGGAGCTTGTGGGGGTCCATACCACTCCTTAAAAATGGCTTTGTTGGCGTGTGGGCAATGGGCTATCGATAGATGCTAGGAAGGATAAATGGCTCAACAATGGAAGCACAACTACTGGTTTGGGTGAGATTGCGCAGCATAGGGATGTTCGACGGGTTAGCGACCTTATTGATTTTGATAATGGGCAGTGGGATCCATCATCAATAGAACAGGAAATCTCAGACGACACTCGTGCTTTAATCCTCAACTCCCCGCTTTCTCCTGCATGGCCACTTGATTGCCTCTTCTGGCTACACTCCAAAGATGGACTATATACTGTACGTTCGGGTTATTGGAGTGAAAAAGTGGGCACACAAAATGTCTTGGGTTCGAACACAGCCGATCTTGAATGCCGGATGTGGAAGCACTTATGGAATCTTGATTGCCCACCTAAGATGCGACACTTTCTATGGTGGGCCTGTCGTGGAAGATTTGTTGTTAATGAGGTACGTCACAGAAGACACATTTCCACTTCTCCTCTTTGCCCTCGTTGTAATGAGAGTCCGGAATCCATTTGTCATGCTTTAGTGGATTGTGCTTCGAATGCGAATGTCTGGAGAACTCACCCATGTGGGCTGCTGTTGGGAAACATTCCTCGAACCTCCTTTAATGCCTTGTTTCGATGGTTGTTGGAAAATATCTCAAAGGATCAATTGTTATTGGTCTCCACAGCTTTCAGGGCTATTTGGTCTGCGAGAAACAAAACTATTTTTGAAGGGAGTAATAGGAACATTGTGCAGGTTGTGTCTCATTTCACTTCTATGGTCCATGATTATAACTCATATGTGGCTAGAGTGCTTCCTGCTAGGACTACTCATGTGACACTTCCTAATCAGTGGGTTCCCCCACGAGGGTTGGATAAAGATTAATGTTGATGCTCATGTTACTAGCAATAATGTTCGTGGTTTGGGTATGGTTGCTCGTAACTCTGTAGGGGTTATCATGGCTGCTGGTTTTCGACGTGCTCTCGCCTCTTGGTCTCCTGCAATCACTGAAATGGCAGCTGCTGTTTATGGCTTGGAGATGGCAATCCGAATGGGCTACTCTCATGTCCACTTGGAAGGTGATAGTATGCCTGTTATGCAAAGCCTCATGTAACAACCCGACTTACCGTTGACTAAGCCTCATAAAAAGGGTCACGAGGTTTAAAAATACAACTGTAATGACTAGTCTATATCCAAACAGCTAAACCATAGTCCAACATATTTATACAACTAACCATAAAGTCCGATACAAATAACATAATCAAGTCCACTACCATTTACTACAACCCAACACAGACACTACGACTAATGTACATATACCTAAATCTAAAGTATCTTCACGGTATACTCTAATCACCTTCGCATCCCCATCGTTCCCGTCCGATTCCGATCTGTAAACAATCTAAAAGATGGAAACAATAAGGGGTCAGATTAAACTGAATGAGAAGTAACAATCCAAAACAACAAAACATAGTAATTCAAAACATAGGCTTAAAAGCAACATCAGTTTCCTAGATCTATGTGCGCACAGGGAGTCTAGTTTGAGAGGTGCCTCATAGCTCTATGACTATGTCGCTCTCGGGTGAGGCTAGTCAATATTTGAATGACAATTCACCTCAAAAATAGGGAGTAGAGGACAAGGTCCCTCAACTCCGTCAATGACCAGCTCGCAAGCCCGATCTATTGACCATAACATAATCATTCATAATCAATTCATCATCAATAATCATCAATTCAAAAACAGTTTCATAAAGAAACATTTTCAAAATAGTAGTCTGGCCAGACCCCTTTTAGGGACTGCTACTACTCACCAAACACGATGCTTTAGATAGCAAAAATCGGTTCGTCGCAACCAACTAGAAAAGCTCCTCGACGAAGTCGTCTCCTGAAGCATGACAATAAACATAACGTCACCAAAGTGAGTTCGATGCAACTAAACTAGCATATAACTTATTACATCTCCTCCTAAGACTGAAACTTAAACCAAGACTTTATTCTAGTATGTGTAATTATAAAAGAACTATGCATATTCGAACTCAAACCACAATAGGCTATCACGGTAACATAACCATGCTTTAAAAATTCATCTACATCTTCTAAAGATTACCCACCTTTATAATTCTCTTAATTTTCCAATTAAACACCAATATGTACATTTAAACCCAACATCGAAAATCCTCAAAGAACCTAATAATTCATTCAAGAATACTAAATTATTCAATTAATAAAATAACCAATATTTTATCCTACTATCAATGATGTCCAAGAGAATTTCTTAATTCATTTAAGAGCTTCGAGTCATCCATAACCTTCCAATTAACAACATTTTACACCAATTTCCCCACTTCATTGTTTATAATTTCATACTAGTTATCAAAATCCATCAAATTAATCCACACTCCACAATTTACTACTACTCATCAATTGTCCAATATACCAAAAATTAATATCAAGAAGATTATCCCAATCTACAATCCACAAGTCCATAAGTATTTAGTATTTCATCCAAGGGCTTAATTATTCATCATGTAACATTTAACAAGCATTTCCCCCAAATAATCAATAATCTCAGCATACTCCAATTAATATCAATTAGATGAATAATCAAATATTATCAATAAATCTTGAAAAGTTAAGTCATCATCAAGACTAGTGGCTTAGTTTGGAAATAATTGATGAACTATTAACATAAAATAAGGGAAAGAGAAAGAGAGTGTATGTGTATATAATAATGTAAGAATTAGACAAAAGAATAGGATTATAATTAAGTTTAATGAAGGAAGGTATCACTAAAGAATGCTAAAAAGAAATTAAATAAAATAAAAAGAAAGCAATACCTCCACACTAGGAATCCCAAGCGGTGTAAATAAAACAAAGACATTGATGTTTTGTTCAAGATTTCAGGCGAAGGGCGAGGGAAATCTCCCGTAATTTTCGTCAGAACTCAGGCGAAGGAAGGAATTACGGGTTCTTTAATGTATACTTGCTTGTTTCGAAATCTCAGTGAATCGATGGGGAAGGGACTGCAAAAATTCAGAGGGAGAGGAAGAAGGATACTGAGATGGTGAGGGGTGTTCGAATGATCTGAATAGAATCAAATCCTAATGCTGCACGAAAATTAGGGTTTTCAAAAGTGTATTTTGTAGAAGATGATGAATAGAAAATGTCTGATTTTTGATTTAGTCATTAGAAATAGGCATAATAATAAATAAATGATATAAAAAAATAAGAAAAGAGAAAAGAAAAGGAAAGAACTAATAAAATTAAAAGAGATTTATATTATAATATTAGTCATAAACTTAGGCCCAAATAAATTTGTATTCTTATTTATTTTAAATTCTCCAAATGTTACACCTCATCAAAGAGACTCCTAGCTGTTCCCCGTTGTTTCTTCTGTTGGCACGCCTCTTTGATCTGCGCTTCTCCTTCATGGGGTTTAAGTGTAGCTTTGTCCGTAGAAGCGGCAACACGGAAGCCCATTTGGTTGCTCGGTGGTACTCAAACTCTATTCGAGAGAATGTTTTTATGTCTCCCTTTCCCATAGTCTTGTAACTCTTGCTGCTCTTGATGCTCCTTAATCTTATCAACAGGTGAACTTCAAAAAAAAAAAAAACTACTTCAACCATGTGTATCCCTATCAAACAATGGTTCAATCTAAGCTCATGACCTAAGCCATGAAGAGGACACGAATTAACACCATCACCAAGAGCAACATAGCTGGACAACAATGGATCAACAAAAGAACACTCCAACAATAACACACCAGCAAAAACCGAAAGATGGTGACCAGCCCACCTTGCAACGCACGTCGAGCCACCATCTGGACACCAATGACTTGGATAAGAGTGGATATGAAATCTTGGCACATGGGCATCGCCATCAAGGGCCAAGAATCCTCCTAATGATACTGAGTTTCCTTCTTTTGTTCTTTTTGCGGCTCCTTTGTGGGGTGGTGTTTTGGAGCCTCTCGAATTTTCAAAGGTTTGCTGGGGTTTAGTCTTTGAAGGTGGTGGCTGTTTCTACCTTTGCGGTTTTGGGGCATTGTTTCTTGGGTGATGGGTTGTTTTGGAAACAGCAAACGGTTTTAGGGCTGGTGGTGTACGGAATAGGCGGGGGTCTTTGCTTTTTAGCCGGTGGTCTCTGGAGCTTTTGCTCGTGTTTGGTGGAAGGCTGTCCTTGGGAAGGGCGAATTGGTGGTCTCTTCGTCTTCTGGGTCATAGCTATGTTTTTCTTGAAGTCTGGTGTCTGGTTGGTGTTGCTCGTGTTTGGTGGGTTGCTGTTTTGGGAAGGGCAAACGGTGGTCTCTTCGTTTTCTGGGTCTTAGTTTTTTATTTCTTTTTTTATTCTTTTAGCTTTGGGATACTCTGTTTTGTTGAAGTCTCCCTTTAATTGGGTCGGGGTTGTTTGTTTCCTTGGTTTTTGGGTTTCCTTCTCTGGGTTTTTTGAGGGTTGGGTAGCGGAGGTCATTCTCTGGTGCTCCGTTTCTTCTTTAATGTTGGTTGTTTCTTTGGAGATATATATATATATATATATATATATATATATATATATATATATATATATATATATATATATATATATATATATATATGTTGGATTTATGCCGATATATATCAGAAACTAATGTTTTCATTTCAAGTATATCAGAAATTCGCACATTTAAGCCGATAATAATACCGGAACCTCCATAAGAATAAAAGCTTACCATTTTTATGAAGAACAACAACAAAAACAACCTGATTTAAACTTCTTTCTTTGAATTTGGGGGTGAAATGGTGAGGAAATGGAAATTTAGGGCTTATGACCGATGAGATAATGAATTTTTGCAAGTGTAATTGAATGGTAGAAGAAGGTTATTTATTGAGGTATTCAAATGCTCAATTGCAAATTACGAAAGGGTTATAGTAAGCTTCAATGAAGCAAATCAGCAAGTTGAAAAGTTCGGATTATTTATGAATAATCAAAGTAGGGGTTATTCATAGGAAAACGTATAAAGGAGGGATTATTCTCAATAATTTTTCCAATAATTTAATGGATAATACGTCAGCTTTATGAATGACAAGGACACTTTATTGCTTTTGTTATTACTTTATTTAATAATGCCTATATGGCTGGTTAACTATTTTTTTACCGCCTAAATGGCCGATTAGTATTATTTATTTCTTTTGTTATTATTCTTTAAACCGCCTATATGGCTGGCTAATTATTTTTTTGTTACCGCCTAAATGGACGGTTAGCATTTTTTTAATCGTATATTTATATGTGCATTTTTATTTGTTATACTTGCATTTATATCTATGTGCATTTTTTCGTTTACATTTTACTTTACATATCTTTTTAAACTATACATAAACAATACAGTACATTATATTGTTTGGGATAACCCTCTATAAAACCGGATTACCCCTTTTTTACCACATACCCCTTATCCTTTCAACTTTACTCTTTACATCAAAAACTCTCCTTCTCCTTCCTCCTTCCGCCGACAATGTACTCATAACAAAAACAACCCATCTTCTTCGTCTTCACATACTTTTAGATTTGAAGAAAATTTTGTCAAACTCAAATTATATATCTCCTTAGTTATGGGTTTGGTGGTGCTTCTTGTAGCATTAGGAATTATAATAATTATGAAGAAGTAATTTATTTTGAAAAAGAAGAAGAAACAAAATGCACATGATTTTCTTTGTCATATTGTTGTTTATTAGTGCATTTTATATGATAAATTGTACTAACATATTGTGTATATGCTATTTTTTTACCCTCTTTAGCATTTATTGTCTTTAATTTTATCTATTTTTTTTCTTCTTCTTTATTATTATTATTATTATTATTATTATTATTATTATTATTATTGTTATTATTATTATTATTATTATTATTATTATTATTATTATTATTATTATTATTATTATTATTATTAATTTTTTTTATAATAATAATTTCATATCATAAAACGAGACTTTTACAAGAAGTTGGTGGGGAGTCGAGCAATAAGCTGAACACCCACACCTTTTTGAATACAAAAGGCTAGTCTCTGAAAAATAAAAGACCTAGACTTGGTGTTGCTAGAGCTACCCAAGGAAAAAAAAGCAATCCTAGATAACATGTCGAGCGCGTCTTCTCCTATCTCTCCAAAGGTTGAGAATGCAAACGAGATGAATTTGTAGCCATGCTTCTCACACTTGGTAGTGTAATTCTTCCTCTTTTTTACTGCCGCATTGGCTAAGGAAGCCCTAGGAGCCCATGAGGAGAGTCCTGTACCAGCAAAAGGCGAGCCTCTAGTGACATCCACACAAGCATCTTTGCCATGAACCCAATTAAACAGAAGGAGATCTGCAGGCCTAAGCTCCTTCCCTTCCTCTGACTGAAAGCCCATCGGCGCTTCCTTACGAACTGAAATCCCCGCTTTGCAGCATATATCCATGAGCATATCCCGAACCAAATTGTGCCGAAATTTCACACCAATCTCATGGGAGCAATGAACAGCATGGTCACCCCATTTATCCATTTTGGGATTGTTACAACTCGAACATAGGCTACCTTCAACGAACAAAGGAATGGTGAGCCGGTAGCATAAAACAGATCGATACTGACGATGATTCATCTTTTGTCTCAAGCCCTCAATAGGGATGGTGAATAGAAAATCTTGGGCGTGAGGTTCCCAAATGGAGCTAAGGACGGCCACTTGTCTTGGGGTAAGTCGGTAAGTGGACACAAGACTTTTCTCAACGACATTAAAATAAGCCCCTGCCAGCTTTTTCATCATATTGGGGGCAGTGGGTACATCAATGAGAGAAAAAGTGTTAGATCCACAAATAACTCGAAACTTCATTATTATTATTATTATTATTATTATTATTGTTGTTGTTGTCGTTGTTGTTGTTGTTGTTGTTGTTGTTGTTGTTATTATTATTATTATTATTATTATTATTCTTATTTTTAATTTATTCCAAACTTTATTATCTACAACAAATTCATAATAATAAACCAAGGGGGAGGATATCATGAAATTAAAACATCATAATTTTTCTTATTATTATGAAAAAATAGAAGAATTATTGCATTGTCATATACTTATAAAACAATTATATATTATGTAGCAAGTATGTCATAGATTACCAAAAGATTATTCAACATATTAGACTTAATTGGACAAAAATTCTTAGAATGGAAAGAAGATGTCATCATGAACTTAAAAGCTCAAGGACTTGAACATATTATAATGGAAGTAAAAGAAAAGGATCCAACAGATGGATGGACTCAAGCTACCAAAATAAAGGTAGCTACAAATCAAGAAAAGGCCAAAGCCTTAGTCATCTTGAGACATCATATTAATGATAGCCTTAAATCTGAATATTTATTCATAAAAGATCCCAAAACGTTATAGGACTCCCTTGTTGAAAGAATTTATCATCATATAAGGGTACTTCTTCCACAAGCTATCCATGAGTGGAAGAATTTAAGATTTTCTGATTTTAAGACTGTGAGTAACAATTCAACATTATACTGAATCGCATCAATGTTGAAATATTGTGAGCACCAGGTGAGCAATGTAGAAATGATTGAACTCACATTATCCACTTTTTATCCATCAAATATTATTCTACAACAACAATATAGGGAAAGAAATTTCAAAAGATATTCAGATTTGAGTGTGGTACTTTCAGTGGCTGAAAAACATAATGATCTTGTCCGAAAAAAATCATAATATGAGACTTATTGGATCTCATGCTATTCATGAGACACACTCTACTGAAACACATGTGTCTGAAGCACATTCTTTTGAAAATAAAGGTCGTGGAAATTATAATAACTGTGGTAAAGGACGCGGAAATTTCCGAGCAAGAGGAAGAGGATGCGGAAATTGTCAAAATGTTTATTACAATAAAAATTCTCGAAGGGGAAAACAAGTTGGATATCAGAATAGAAATAGCCATCAAAGAGGAAAAGAAATATATGTTACAAATGTGGCATGACAGGGCATTGGGCACGTACATGTCGTACTGTCAAACATTTGGTGGAGATGTATCTAGCTTCCCAAAAGATAAAGGGGAAAGGTGTTGAAACAAACTTTAATGAAGCAAACACCTCAATGGCTAATGTTGATCCTTATAATAAAGCAAGCACGTCAATGCCTAATCTAGACCTTTCAGACTTCTATTTGGATGGCGGTGAAAATGAAAAAGAATATGATGAAGATATTTGAATTTTTTTCTTAACAATGTTGTGATGCTTACTTAGTTGTATTTCCTTTCTATATACAATCTTTCTTTATGTATTGAGATCATCTAAGGTTAATGAAATTTTATTTTAACTAATTATCTATTTATTTAATATGAAGATATGTATCAGTTTGAAAATGGGTTCAAATATCAATGCCTCCTAGATAGTGGAACAACTCACACTATCCTAAAGCACAAAGAATACTTTTCTGAGTTGAAGATGGTGAAAGCAGATGTCACCACAATCTCTGAAACTACCAAACTAATAGAAGGATATGGAAAAGCTCAAATGATACTTCCAAATGGGACAAAACTAGTAATTAATGATGGTTTATATTCGAGTAAATCTCGACGAAATCTCATAAGTTTCAAAGATGATGTACGCCCTATCATTTAGAAACAATGACCGAAAATCATACTGAATATTGCCGCGAGAAAAGCATTCATGAAAAATTACAATTTACCAACATACTTATCAAGATTATATCGTATTGATATAAAACCGGTTGAGATAAACATGGTGTCTAACCAGAAGTTAGATAATAAAGAAATGATGAATTTATGGCATGAAAGATTGGATCACCTGGTGTGGGAATGATGCGAAAAATTATTGAAAATGCAATTGGGCAACCAATGAAGAAAATGAGAATTCCCAAACAAATGAATTATCATGTTCTCCATGCTCACAAGGCAAATTGATGATTAGACCATCTTTAAAAATTGCTACTGAAATTCCTAAATTTTTAGAAAGAATTCATGGAGATATATGTGGGCCAATTAATCCTGCTTCTTTGCCATTTAGATATTTTATGGTATTAATTGATGCTTCAACACGATGGTCACATGTAAGTCTCCTACAAACTAGAAATGTGGCATTTACGAAATTACTTACTCAAATCATTCGATTGAGAAATCAATTTCTAGATTATACAATTAAGCGAATAAGGCTTGACAATGCCGGAGAATTTACTTCTCAAAGTTTTAATGACTATTTATGGGGTCGCGTGCTTCACACGCGGTCCCCCAAGTTATACTAATAGATTTGATGACGGTATGTGAAATCCTAGTAAACCTAATCGTGTGGAGAAGGCTATGTGCAATACAAATTATGCTTACATTTCATGCATATTCTCTGTAAAATCGGCGGTACAAGCCGTAGGTTCAAATCCTTGGAGCTTATTTTGGTCTAAGTAAAGCTTTTGAAGATTTTTTCAATTGCCAAGAAAAACATAAGAAACTAGAGAAGCAATTATACCATATGACTTCATACATTTTAACAAGGCTACTCGAATTCCCCATTCCATGTGGAATTGGCTCAGATTGATGAATTGCCCCTAGATCAAAACCTTAAGGTTCTTTAATTTGTCAATTTCTTTAGGAATAATGTCAATCAAATTATCCCATGAAGGTGTCTGAAATTAATAAATAAAGCATAAGTTTAAGCCTAAACTAAAACCAAAAACCAAAAAAACACCTAATAATTAAAGATCAGAATACAATTCTTGCAAATTTGACAGTAGACTCAATTTATGAGCAACAAATCCCTTTGAAGATGATCCGAAAATGTTCTTAAAGGACAAAATAGAACCAAAACACTTACGGCCCGTTTGGTAGATGGTAATAAACGGTGGTAATGGGAATGAAAAACAAGTGTAATTTTGATTGAAAAATCTCTTGATTACCTTGATGGCATGCATGTCCAACTTCAATCATCTTTTTTATGATCAAAGTTTCCTTACCATGGGAATGATATGAAACTTTTGATGAAATTTTACACTATAAATCATTCCCATTACCGCGATTTAGTACCACTAACCAAACGGGCCGTTAAATATAGGATATAAAATAATCTGGAGATAAAAACATTTGATATCAAGTGTGCATAACATTTCATTAAAACTGTAAAGAAAGCAACATTGGCTTACATTGACATGTCAGTCCTAAAGAATAGCAAGAAACATGTTAAAGATGCATTCAAAATTCTGAATGCCTCCCTACTTCCATTACTTGACTTCAATACATATCTAAAATAGTCTTAAGTTACCAACCAACAACAAGGTTGAATCATGCAGAGATTATTTTCACACCCACACTCCTAAAACCTGTATTAAGGTCATTTAGATGTTGACAAAAAATCCCATTTAAAATAACAAAGCTTAAGTGGGCATGGGAGGGAAAGGTAAAGATTGAGGCTAGGATGGACTTGAAACAATTAAACTACTATATAAACTCAAAATAATCACAAATGACAGCCTTTGTAACTACCATGACTTGCCATGTGTTCATTGCAAGTTTTAATAGACTTTGATATTGGGCAGAAATGCAGAATAGTTACCATATTCAACACAATTACTAGTTCTATATGCTTCAAATCTTATCCGCCAGATCCGAGAAGCCTTCTATGACTCATGGAAAACACAGTGATCGAGCCAACCTACAAGGCATCGAAATTTAGTCATATAGTACTTAATGTTAAGAAAGTATTGATATCAAAAATATAAGTGAAAGATATAAAAAGTGCAATTGGTAGAAATAGATAAAATTAATGAGACCAAACCCCACTTGAAAAGAAAAAAAAGCGTAAAGTTAAATGAATGGAACAACATTCTATAAGCCCAATCCATTGAATGGCTCGCAGTAGGAAGAGTTTATTAACAAATTTAACCTTGTAAGTTAATTCTGAACTTCCATTAGTGTCTGGAATGTGTGCAATAGCATCTTAAAATAATATATGATCGACAGAATCATAGAAAGTGTGGCAGTAAGAACCTTGTCATCCTCATAAACCACAATATATCGAATTTCCAAATGAAGATTTGATATTCTTTGAAGAATCACTTCAAAGTTTTATTGATGATGTGAGAAATGACGAGCGATTTTCAAATGTGAAGAATCTCAATGAACTTTCCATAAAGCTTGTAGAGACAAAGAAGCATGAGAGTCACCAAGATGTGTACTTGCTTTTGAAATTGGTATTGCTTCTCCCCGTGGCAACAGCAAGTGTAGAAAGATCATTTTCTGGAATGAATCATATAAAAAACAAAGTGCGTAATAGTATGGGAGATCAATTGTTGAATGATAACTTGGTCACTTTTTTGGAGTATGATTTATTTAGAGATGTTAATTAAAAAAGAACTCGAAGAAACAATTGTAGTTTTTATTTTTTTTTTTGGTCTTGATGCAATTGTGCAACGATATTTAGAGATGTTGTCATAGTATATATATATATATATATATATATATATATATATATATATATATATATATATATATATATATATATATATATATATATATATATATATATATATATATTTATATATATATATATATATATATATATATATATATATAAAATCAACTTAACACTTAATATCAAGCATATGACTACTTTTTACAACTCTAACCATTTCAACATAATAATATATATAAAATAGTGTTGTGTGTCAAGTTTCATGCATAATAAACCGTGCTTGAGCTACTTTATGTGCGAAAGTGCCAAAAACGCTTCAAAACGCTTACAATCACAACTTAACACTTAATATCAAGCATATGACTATTTTTTTCGATTCTAACCATTTCAACACAATAATATATAAAAAAATAGTGTTGTGTGTCAAGTTTCATGCATAACAAACCATGTTTAAGCTACTTTATGCGCGAAAGTGTCGAAAATGCTTCAAAACGCTTAAAATCGCAACTTAACACTTAATATCAAGCATATGACTATTTTTTTCGACTCTAACCATTTCAACACAATAATATATATAAAATAGTGTTGTGTGTCAAATTTCATGCATAACAAACCATGTTTGAGCTACTTTATGCGTGAAAGTGCCGAAAACGCTTCAAAACGCTTAAAATCGCAACTAAACACTGAATATCAAGCATATGACTACTTTTTTCGACTCTAACTATTTCAACACAATAATATATATAAAATAGTGTTGTGTGTCAAGTTTCATGCATAACAAACCATGTTTGAGCTACTTTATGCGCGAAAGTGCCGAAAATGCTTCAAAACGCTTAAATTCGCAACTTTGTGCAATTTTTTTATGCTTATTTGTTGCGGTCAATAAGGAAACCGCAACATTTGTTATATTTTTTTTTGTTAAATATTTGTTTCTTAAAATGCTTCTTATGTATAAAACCGCAGCATATGCTGCGCAGCAAATGTAATTTTTTTCACTAGTGAAGACCATTATTATTGAGGTCGAAATTGCCATAATCTGCGTGGGGCCATGCAATAATACATGTATCATCATTGATAAGATTAAGACCAAGTGCTTATCATAAAAATTCACTACAACAATTAGTGAATGGTCAAGAACCAAATATTTCGCACCTAAAAATATTTGGATGTGTAGTATATGTCCCTATTGCACCACCCCAACGAACAAAAATGGGTCCACAAAGAAGGATGAGAATTAATGTTGGATTTGAATGCCCATTAATTATCAAATATTTAGAACCAATGACTAGTGATTTATTTAATTTTAGATTTGCAGATTGTCATTTTGATGAGACAATATTCTCATCCTTAGGGGGAGAGAAAGTGGACCCAAATAAGAAGGAAATAAATCTCACATGGAATGCAATGCATTTGAAAATATATGATCTAAAAACAAATGCTTCTGAACAAGAAGTTAGAAAAATTATCCATAATCAATATATTGCAAACAGATTACCCGATGCATTTGTAGAAACAAAGCAAGTGAAAAAATCATATATTCCTGCAGCAAATGTTCCGGCACGAATTGAATTTCCCAATGATAACAAAACCACTGAAAAAGAACCTATTGCACGCCGGAAGCGTGGAAGGCCACTTGGTTCAAAGAATTTGAAACAAAGAAAATCCAAAAGGCTGAATGAAATGGCAAATGTTATCAATATTACTTTTTGAATGAATTCTAAAACAAGCAAGTTTTGGAGATGAGGATGAAAATCTCAGAGAAGAAGAAAATAATATAAAAGATAACAATGAAATTTCGATTAATTACATTTCAACTAAAACGCAACTAAATCAAAAGAAAGTTATTGTTAATAACGCATTTGCTTATTCAATGGCCAATGAAATAACACATGATGAAAATGATATAGAACCAAGAACGATACAAGAGTGTCGGCGTAGGAATGATTGGCCAAAATGGAAAGATGCAATTCAAGCAGAATTAAAAGTCGCTTGAGAAATGAGAAGTTATTGGACAAATTACCCAGACACCAAATGGTCCAGTCGGTTATAAATAGGTGTTCGTGAGAAAAAGGAATGAGAAAAATGAATTGGTTAGATATAAGGCACGACTTGTAGCACAAGGATTTTCCCAAAGACCAGGGATTGATTATGAGGAAACATATTTTCCAATATAAATGTTGTGAGAATTGAATGATTTTATTAATACAAATGCTATGGTATATATACAGACTAAAGCTAAACTAATGATTACAAGAGAATCAATTATTACAATCAATATATATTCTATACAAGGCACTAATTGTAAATTAAGGAAACGAGATAATGTATAATGGCAATGAATCAGAATATAGCATGAATGTAATATGATAACGTGGGTAAGAATATTATGCAAATATTCACTTAACCGTCCCCTGCAAGATGGACGGTCCATGTATTAGTCCAATCTTGGACATCAGAGAATGGAAACGGGGCTTGAGCAATGGCTTTGTGAGAGCATCGGCAAGTTGATCATCACCGAAAATGTGAGTAACACAAATCGAACCCTTTTTAACCTTTTCACGAACGTAGTGAAAGTCAATAGCCACATGCTTCATTCTTGAATGAAAAATTGGATTAGGGGAATAATTTGTTGCACTGAGATTATCATAGAATATAATGAGAGTGATAGAAAATGAGTAACCAAGTTCGAGCATAAGTGAAGTAATCCAATCAATTTCAGTGGTGGTGGATGTAACGGCTTGGAATTCCGCCTCTGTGGATGATCGAGCTACGGTTTGTTGGTGTTTGGAGCTCCAAGCAATTAGATTAGGACCAAGAAACACAATCTAACCAGTGTACTTCGAAAATTGTCCTTATCACCCGTCCAATCGGCGTCTGGTAAAGGCATGAAGGTCAACAGAAGTGGAGTGACGAAGAAGAATACCATAACGCATGGTGCCATGTACGTATCGAAGGAAACGTTTAAGGGCGTACCAATGATATTCACCAGGACATGGCATATTTTATGAAAGCTTAATGATAGTAAACGAAATATCAGGTCTGGTTAGTGATAAGTATTGGAGTGCTCCAACGAGGGTATGGTACCGCGTTGGGTTTGATAATAATGGACCACCATGGAGTTGTAAGGGATGTTGAGAAGTAATTGGAGTGGATGATGGTTTACTATTAAGCATATTAGCCTTTGTCAGTATATCATGAATGTACTTTCTCTAAGAGAGGAATATTCCTTGAGAATGTCGGATAACTTCTACGCCACGAAATTATGAGAGGTAGCCAAGATCTTTGAGAGAGAATCGTGTAGTTAATGTAGAAATGAACTCATTGAGATGTGGTTGACTAGGACCAGTGATGATAATATCTTCTACATAAACAATAATGTATATAGGAGTAAAAGACGCACGATAGAATAAGGAGGGGTCAGAACTGTTGGTGAAAAGCCTTGAGATAAAAGGTAGTGACACACTCATCGTACCATGCCCTACTCGCTTGTTTTAGACCATAAATTGCCTTTTAAAGCTTGCAAATGTGGTTAGGAAAAGCAGGATCAATGAACCCAGAAGGTTGTGCCATGAAAACTTCCTCGGATAAGGAACGTTGGAGAAAGGCGTTATTGATGTCAAGTTGGTGGAGGTTCCTTCCTTGGAAGACGGCAAGGGAAAGAATAAGCCAGAGAGTGGCGGGTTTGACAACAGGACTTAATGTTTAGTCTTTGATGGAATCCTTTTGCGACTAAACAAGCCTTAAGCCTTTTAATGGAGCCGTCCTTGTTATATTTGATGCGAAACACCTATTTGCATCCAACAATATTTTGGGCATAAGAAGGTGGTACAAGGGACCAAAAAGAGTTATTAGTCAAGGCATCAAATTCAGATTGCATAGCCTTACGCCATTGAGGGTGTTTGAGAGCTGCTAAGATATTTGTTGGTTCAGAAATAGGAGTTCGAATGGCGGTGTGTAGAACAAACTTTGGATTAAAATATTTTGTATTAGGTTTACGAGAATGAGGGGGTAAGAAAGTGTTCTCTTGTATGGTGGATGAGCTTGAGACGGGTTGGTGTGGCGAATGGGAAGAAGTGTGAGAGGAAGGAGTAAGTGGGTGTGATGTGCTCGATAATGAAGCAGGAGTATGGGTGGAGTTGGATATGGAAGGCATTGGTGAGAGATGAGGTGTAGTTGAATTTTGTGGAACTTCAGTTGAGTTTGGGATAGGAATGAGGGAGACCGATAAAGGTAGCCATTTATGTATATTATACTGGGAAGCAGAAATAATTGAAGATTTTGTAAGAGAGGAGTACAGAAATTCATGTTCAACAAAACGTACATGTCGAGAGTTGTAAATTTTGAGAGTGAGAGGATCTAGACAATAGTATGCACTTTGAGAAGAAGAATAACCAACAAATATGGTTGGGGTGGATTTAAGTTGTAGTTTGTGTTTTGTGTAGGGACGTAACCAAGGATAGCATAGACAACCAAAAGACCGCAATTTATTGTAATTAGAAGATGATGTGCTTGTTTTAGAGCACATTTATCTCCTCATTTTAGTGTCGAGCCTCGCGTTTTATATCGGTTTTTACATATCTTACGCATAATTCTACCTTGATCTTGTCTCCATGGTGCTTTAACGTATTTTCAGATGTTTTGAGGAGATTTTGAGGTATTTTAGTTGCGTATGAGACTTAGACGCTTGAATCGAAGATGAGACGCGTGTATGAAGCATTCCCGAGCATTTTGAGTCATCCCCGAAGTGATCGCGAAGGCCGGAAACCATTTGATGCTCAATTGATAGTGCAAATAGGCAAGAAGAAGCCCATTCGGCCGAATCCCTTACCCATTCGATCGAATGGATGGGTGAGTTCCAAGTTCAAGCTTCAAACCTTCCTGGAAATGCCGAATTTCTAATCCATTCGGGCAAGTCACTTCATTCGGGCGAATGGTCCAAGAAAACCTTCGATTGCATTTCAAACTCTCTGGAAACCCCCAATCCAGCACATTCGGGGGAATGATTATGCATTCGGGCGAATGGGACACTACATTCGAGCGAATCTTCACTAAATTCAACGCATCATTTTGTTTTCACAAGCTTATTTTCGTAGGATCTTTAGGGTTTTTATTCCACCCTTTGTACAGCCTATATAAAGGCTTTTATCTGAATGTTTAGGGCATGACATGCTTGGGAGCAACCCTCCCAACTTGTTCATCAACCATTTATTGCTTTCCTCTTTGTTTCTTGCCCTAGTGTAGATTTATTGCTTTCCTGTTCTTCATTTATGTAAGTTTACTTTCATTTATTGTTTTAATGTCATTTAATGCTTTCCTTTATGCTTTCATTTAATGTTTTCATAGTTTAGATTCATTGTTGTCATGTCTTTCAATTTCTTTATGCTTTCTTTCATGTTTTCATGTCTTTCATTCTTTTCATGCTTTGTAGAGTAGATTTAATGCTTTCTATTTTTATTGTTTTCACTTTCAATATGCTAGAGTAGTTCTTTTAGGGTTTTGCGTTAGAGAAACCCTATTTTGGTCTTGTGTTGAATGTTTAGGATTAGGGTTGAGGTTAATGTTGGTTGTTGATTGATATTCGATTCGAATCTTGTCCTGCCACTCCTAGTGAAACATCGGGCGATTATGGGTCGTTCGCATGGCTGTAGGTCACCAACTTCCCCTCGATATCTAGAGAGTCTCGATCGACCTTCGTTCGATCTCCTTTGACCTAGCCTATCTCTATTTCCAATGGACCTACCTAGGGTGGACCTAACCTAATCCCCGTTTTTCTTTCATAGCTTGTTCTTGTTCTTAGTATAGTTAACCCACTTTCCAACCTTCCATACATCTTTCCCACACCAAACCTTTAGTCTAGCATCCCTTGTCTCTGAGGTTCGACCCCCTTCTTACTGCTACAGTCGTAGTAGTAGCATTTTGGGTGATTATAAATATTGTTTGCATAGCCTAAGTTCTTAGTGTTTACGACGCGCTAGAACCCGGCTATCAGGAGACAAGTTGAAAAGACAAAAATATGGGGAATTATTATTAAGTGTAGGAGTGGGAAGGCGATTGATCAAGTAAACTACAGTAGTGAAAGCTAGGGGCCAAAATGAGACAGGAAGGTTAGCATGGGAGAGTAGGGTCAAACCCATTTAAACTATATGTTGATGACGACGTTCATCATAACCATTATGTTCTGGAGTATGGGGTGGGGATGTTAAATGAGAAATGCCTCAAGCTGAAAAGTGGGGTTTTAATTTGATAAATTCACCTCCATTGTCATTGTAAAATTGTTTGATAAGACGATCAAAAAACTTTTCGACCAAGGTTTAAAAGTGGCGAAAGGTTGAAAGAGAGTCAGATTTGTTTTTAAGGGGGTAAAGCCATACATATTTAGTATAATGGTCCACGAATATAATGTAGTAGCGCAAATTATCATAAGAAACAATATAATAGGGGAGGACCACACATCCGAAAAAATTAAATCAAGAGGAGCATTAGAGGTAAGCGTGGAATCATAAAAAGGTAACTTGTGACTTTTATTAATTTGGCAAGAGTTACAATAATCAAAATTGTTACGACAAGAAGGAGAAATAAAAGATAATAAATTCATAATCTTGGATGATGGGTGACCAAGTTTGTGATGCCAAGATGCAGTAGAAGTCTTGCCAACTGAAAAAGTTGTAGGAGATGAAAAAGAGCAGTTGTAGACACCATTTTTGTGCTCCCTTGGAGTATTATTTCTTATGTGGAAAGGTCCTTGATAAGAAAAGAAGATGAAAAGAAATTTATTAGAATGGGATTATCTAATCACAATTGGGAGAGAGATAAGATGTTACGAGAGATGCGTGGGACACAAAGAACATTATTAAATTTAAAAGAAAAGGAAAACTCATGGAACTAATGTGAGTGATAAGAAAAGTAGTACCATCACGAGGAGCTCGTCGTTTTCGTCATATGGAGTGTGAAGGGAAAGAGCATTGAGATCCTTCGTAACGTGGTGAGAGGCACCGCTATCAAGCAACCAATCCGGAGAAACAGCGGGTAGAAAAGTTGTAGTGTGGGCTTGAGGTGGGCGGGTGGAAACGTTATGTCCACGTGCAACTGTGGGAAAGTTGACTGCGGTAAATTGTGTTTCGAACTTAAAGCATTGGGAGAGATAATGACCCTTTTGCCGACACCATTGACAAGACCTTCGAATGTAGAGATCAATTGTGTAGTTTGAGGAGTAGGAAACTGTGTTTTGAACTTAGAGCATTGGGACAGATAAGTGACGGAATCATTAGTAATAGTGGTGGATGGAGCAGTCTGGGAACCATTAATGTAAGGGCGTAGAGACAAACCATCGAGGATAGCTTCAGTTTGGGTGCGCCAACCAATGTACGTAAAGGGGGTGAGAGTCAAGTTGGTAGGAAAATGGACCAACGTGATGGAAGAAGGATAAAGGGATATAGGAATTTGATGAGTATTAGTAGCACCTTGAGCCATGATAAAGTAATATAGGAAGAAGAAATGGGATCTTTAGACTACTGATACCATATAAAGGTTTTGTGAATTGAATGATTTTATTAATAAAAATGCTATGGTATATATACAGACTAAAGCTAAGTTATTGATTACAAGAGAATTAATTATTACAATCAATATGTATTCTATACAAGGCACTAATTGTAAATTAAGGAAACAAGATAATGTATAATGGCAATGAATCAGAATATAGTAGGAATGTAATATGATAATGTGGGTAAGAGTATTATGCATATATTCACTTAACATCCAGTAGTGGATGCAACTACACTAAGATTTTTGATAAGCCTAATTGTCTCAAACGGGTTGCAAATGTGACTTATGGATGTTGTGACCGTATATTTATATGGTTCACTTGATATAGATATTTATATGAAAGTCCCTAAAGGACTTCAATTACTAGAAAACCACAAATCACGAGAAATGTTTTCCATAAAGCTGAAAAGGTCACTTTATGGGCTAAAACAATCTGGAAGAATGTAGTACAACAGTCTTAGTGGATATCTCATGAAAAAAGAATTTAAAAATGATCAAATCAGTCCTTGTGTATTCATTAAACGGACTCAATTAGGATTTTCTATAATCGCAGTTTATGTTGATGATTTAGACATCATTGGAACCCCCAAGGAGCTTGAAGAAACTGCAAAATACCTGATGAATGAATTTGAAATGAAATATCTTGGGAAAATGAAATTTGGCCTTGGATTACAAATATAACACTTAAGGGGTGGAATCTTTGTGCACTAATCAAACTATACAGAAAGGATTCTAAAAAGATTTCACATGGACAAAGCTCATTCGTTGAGCTCCCCAATGATAGTGCGATCATTAAAAAACAAAGATGATCCATTTCAACCTTGTGAAGAAGACGAGGAGATTCTTGGCCTTGAAGTGTCATACTTAAGTGCAATTGGAGCCCTAATGTATCTAGATAATAATACAAGACCTAATATTGCTTTTGATGTTAATTTATTAGGTAAGTATACCAATTCACCAACAACGAGACATTGGAGTGGGATAAAACATTTGTTGTGCTACCTTCGAGAAACTAAAGATCTCGGATTATTTTATCGATGAAAGCAAGATGCTACACTTGTTGGATATGTAGATGTTGGATACTTATCAGATCCTTATAAGGCTAAATCACAAAATGGATATGTGATAGCACGCGGAACTGTAGGTCGTTGATCGTTTAACTAAGTCCGGTCTACACAATTAATTTTATTCTCCTTAAATAACCCTAATGACTAGCATTCGTGGTAAGTAAGGGGTCGGTCCACAGGGAAACGTTTTCGTGACAAAAAGAGTCTAAATGACAAGAAGATTTATGATTTTTTGAGTTTTATAGTGACAACAAATTTCAATTTCAAGTTTAAACAATAGATAAAAAGACTAGAGTTTGGGGACTTTAGCTTCTTAATTACTAAAGGGATGGGTTGAAAATATGTTTTTAACCATTTTATGATAAGAAAGGTCTTTCTTATTTAGCTCCACAACTTATGGGCATAGGAACTATATAGCTACTAATATGGTTTAGGAAATTCGGCTTCTGGGCGTATAACTCGACCATACTAACAACTTCCTAATACATGCTCATGACCTCCAATTTATGTTGAAACAAGAAAGACTCACACAAGATGGGCATGGTTCATCATCCTAAGGACGGGCTAGGCCTCAAAGGAATCCTAATAAAGTTAGCTTCTGGGCTACTCATTACTAGCATGAATTCATACTTCCCAAGCATTCAAACATTCAAACAACATAAATTGTCCATGGATGGAGATCGAAATGGGCTTTCGATTCCTTACCATGGAACTCAAATATTCTTTCATGTACATATTTATGATCAACCCATTACCCCGTAAGCAAATTAATTAGCTAACTACATCCCCAAGCTCTAGAAGGAAAACTACTCACTCATGTTGATAACTAAAATAAACACATAAAATATCATTACATTCATAGAGCAAACAACAACAAAGAAGAAAATTAAGTTAAAGAATACTTACTTCCCTCAACTATGGAGGGGGTTGAGAATCATGACAATAAGAACAATACCTTTCAACATTCAAACAATAAAATATTTCTTCACCGAGTGTAAACTCAAACCCACAAATTCTGAAAGACACCTTGATTAATCATCAAAGGAAAGTTACTACAAACTACTAGTGTTTAGCTACAAAGTTACAACTCAAATGCTTGATTCTTAGAATTAAAATACCAAAGGGAAGTGTTTAAGTAAAGATCTATTGAAAGTTTCTGGACTAAAAAAGTATTTAAGCATACAAATACATAGATAAGCTTAGAAAGAAGTGAGAGTGGAGCTTGATTCAGCTTATGGATTGATGGGTGTGTATCTTTTCTTCAGAAATAGGGGTTTATATAGCCAAAACAAGAGGATCCACACTTGCATTCATCATCATAGCCAAGGAAGACCAACAAGCAACCCTCTTCATCATGAGGAGCAGATGCACAGGAGAGGGAAGGCGGAAGCACGCAAGGGAAAGGAGTGGTGGAAGCATGAAGCAAAAGTAGATGGACAAAAATTGGAACTGTAGCTGTCAGGCCTGAACTAGTCGAGTCGACTCCTCCCAGTCGACCGGTCGACTGGTTCAGTGCTGGGCAATTTTTCTTCTTGAAAATTCTCTAAGTGTTGGACCTTGAGTTTTGCACAGCTACGGGGTCGACCTCCAGTCGACCATGCTCAACTCCTTCAATTTTCACCAAGATTTGTCATTTTAAATCCGAAGGCTCGGGTTTTGATTCCCGAGGTCCATTAAGTGCCCGATTACCTCGAAACCTCCTCGAAAGTGGCTAAAAGCTCCTGAAATCAATTAAACCACTACACCACAAGCGTAAATCATAGAATTTGATGATGAAAGGCCTAAGTTAAGTAAGATATGCACAATAATGAATTATAATCAATTAATATCAGTGCAAAACACACGTGATAAGCGCGTGCATCAATATGTATTCACATATGGAGGTACCGCAATATCTTGGAGATCCACAAAAAACACACTGACAGCTACATCATCAAACCATGCAGATTGATCGCTCTTAATGAAACAAGTTGGTCATATTCAAGAAGAATGTGGGATAAACTCGATAATAAATTCTCCAACCATACTTTTTGAACACAATACCAGTTGTAATGATCAAGTTAGTAAAGGTTTCACAAAAGGGGATAAAACCAAACACATAGCACTAAAACTTTTCTTTGCACATGACCTCCAAACGTATAAAATAGTAAAAGTCAAACAAATTCAATCAAGCGAAAATCTTGCAGATTTGTTCACAAAGTCCCTTCCATCAAAGAGGTTCGAACAACTTGTACGTAAAATTGGAATGTGTCATCTACGAGATATTTGTTGAACTTAGGGGGGAAATCATACTCACTGCATTTTTTTCCCTTCATTCAAGTTTTTATCCCATTGGGTTTTTCCTAACAAGGTTTTTAATGAGGCAATATCAAAATTAGAAATATTGTAATAATATTTTTACTCTTTTTTATATAATTAGAATGCATTCAAGGGGGAGTGTTGAAGTTAGTGTGAAATGTTGAAATATAGTGTGAAGATAATTAATGGATTTACATGTAATTATGGGTAGAACTTGCCTATAAATATAGAAGTTCACCAATGTAAAAAACCATACCAATGAGTAAAAACATTTCTATCTTCAAACTTTTACTCATTCTACTTCCTCATTATCTCTCTAAGTTTTGACTATATATATATATATACACACACACACTCATGATCTTAAAGTAAGCGATTGAAGACATAGGCTATTATATGGACCCGTCTCATGGTTAGACGGTCTCATAAAGTAATCATTCTAAGACTATATAAAATTTTGTAATCATTCTAAGACGGTCTCATGATCTTAAAGTAAGCAATTGAAGAAATAGGCTATGATCTTAAAGTAACAAATGTAAAAAAATTTATATTTGTCAAATTTATGCCTTAAACACTCATTTTAAAGTTTGTAATCATTCTAAGACTATAAAAATTAACACAAAAACTTGGACGAGACCGTCCTATTCTAAGACGGGAGCTGGGCCGGCCCAATATTAGGCGCGTGTGTTGCACGCGCGCGCCTTTCCATCCAAGTTTCCGTATTTTTTTTCTTTTTTTTTTGGAAATTCTTTAACTTCCTCATTCAATTGAAACTGCCATTTTAGTTTCTTTTCAAATCATTCTAATCAAAACTTTCCATTTTCTTCTTCCTTGCTCCATTTTCGTCCTTGCATCCGTTTTCAATCGCACCAATTCTTTCCTCCATTGTTTCCACTGGTAACGTCTTCTTCTTTGTTATTTTGTTATTGATAATGCATGTTTATTGTGTTGTGATCGTTTTATTTTAGTCGTTTTTGATGTTGTTCTTCATCATTTTCATTTTTTGTGTTTTTTTCTTTTTTTTTATTAGTTTCATTTTTTCAGTTTGATTTCATACATTTGTTGATTTTTTTGTCTTCCTTCTGTTTTCATGTTGTTCGTAGTATCTTTATTTTTCTTCTAAACAATGGTGAAGCCTAAAGGTAAGAATAAAGATGAAGAGTTGTCGTTGGTTGTCCTGTCGAAAGGGAAATGAGTATCAAAGAAATCGAGTGCTAAAAGGACAAAGAAGAACGAGGATTCATCTAAAAATGTTGTTGTTGTCAAGGAGAAACAATGTAGAAACAGATTGAAAGAACAGGTCGCAGTCATATGTACTCCAGAGGGGCCGTAAGCTATCTCTCCATAATTGTTAGGGTTAATATGAAATATATATGTTATAGATCTGAAACTTAGGTCATTTATTTTTCTTACAATTGATATAGTTAACATCATAATGTAAACGACATAAGTTCATAATTGATGCATGTTTAGTAATAATTGACACTGATAAGTATTGAAAATGTATGTTGTTTATGTAGTTCATTTTGTTGTTTGTATAATTGATATAGTTATCATAAAAAAACGAGTTAAGTGAATGATTGATACATGTTTGTTGATAATTGACAGTGATAAGTATTGTTTTTTATGTTTGTTATGTAGTTCATTTTGTCTTTTATAATTTGATGTAAACAAGATAAACGAATAATTGATGCATGTATGGTAATAATTGACAGTGATAAGTTTGGAATTGTATGCTATTATGTAATTGGTTTGTATTGTTTATAATTTATTACTAAACATTATAACAGAAACAATTCAAAGTGATAATTAATGCATGTTGGTTAATAATTGAGAGTGATAATTATTGTGTCGTATGTTTGTTTTGTAGTTAATTTATTTTGTAGTTTTTGTTATTCATGTCTTTAATATGTAAACTGATACTTATTAGATCAAAATTCATAAACTTAAAACTATAATATGTGGACTTTTTTTATGCTCGGGGTTGAAAAGGAAATCAAAACTAAATGTAAAATTTGGTCTTTCTTGGAGTTGAATGGGAATAAAGTTGCTCTAACCAAAGCTCAAATTGATTCCATTAGAGAAGTAGGGTTTGGAGGATGCTTGAAATTAAAATTTCAAAATATCCACCAGGGATTTTAGCATATATAGTTTCTAATTTTGATCCGTATGGTTGGGTTCAATGGATAAAAAATGGTAAGTCTGAGAGGGAGTATTATCTCACGCCTGCTGATGTTCATGATATCTTTGGGTTGCCTATTAATCAACAGAATTTAATTCAAACATCGTTCAATAACAAGGATCTTGTTTCTAAGTGAAGGCATTTTATCGACGCTGGGGGATGATGATGAGCTGAAGACCCATATGATCCTGGATAAGTTTAAGGACTATCCAGAGGGTGGTGATGTGTTTAAACAACTGTTTGTTTTGTATGCCGGTTCAGCAATCTTGGCAGCATTACCGGAGCACAAGATTAGATACAATCTTCTACCGGTTGTGGAGGTTGTAAGTTCAATTCAGACATTTGATTGGTGTCATTACACCCTATCTATTCTTGCTTCATCCATCGCGCGCATTTTAAAACCCGGATCAACCCCTTCCACATGATAGGTTAGTAGACATGGATGTCTTGATTTTCTAAGTAAACATTGATGTTAATATTATGAAGGTTCGTATTTTTAACTTGATGTGTTTTAACTAAATATTGTTGTTGTTTATTGTAAAACAGTTGTCATATTGTATCTCAATTTTTCTCTTAACATACTCAATTGATATGTTAAACTATCCATATTGTATCTCAATTTTCCTCTTAAAATACTCAATTTTCCTTTTAAAATAATCAGTTGATATGTTAAATACTTAAAAATAATCATTTGATATGTTAAAATACTCAAGTTTGCTATATTGTATATCAGTCCTCCTCTTAAAATACTCAATTGGTATGTTAAACTATCCATATTGTTTAACTAACTGTAATGCTGTAATGTTAATTTACTAAATTGATATGTTAAAATACTCAATTTTCCTCTTAATCTCATTAATCTCATTAAAACACACGTTTTTTTGTCGAATTCACCTTCAATTTCTTCATGATGTGTTCTCGATGCTTGTAACGTTATTTCCATGTCAAATTCTTTCATTAGATCTTTCATTACAGACATTTTTGAGTATTTTCTTGAACAAAAAGAATGAATTGCAGATATTTTGAGGAAGATTGAGGGAAAATTGCGTTTTATTCTTCCCTTTTTTCACGCGTGGGTTGGTAGTTTTGAATATGGAAGTTTCCCTAATTTGGTCTGAGTTTAAATTTGGAAGTTTATATATATTCTGATTTATTTTTTTCCTTTTTTTAAGTACAGTTGAAGATGGGCTGGGCCATCTCAGAATGAGACGGTCTCGCCCAAGACCGGTTGAAAATGTGATTGTATTAAAATTATAAGTGATCACTTTAACGTTATATGTAATCATTTTAATACAAAAAAATGTATATTCGGTCAGCCCAATAGAAATGATCTCACAGTGAGATTGTCTCATTTAAGAAATAGTAAAAAAAAAATTTATCGCTCACGTGAAGATGAGGCGGCCACATACAAGTTTTATTTTCGAAAACCAAAGCCCAAAAGTATTGTGGGTGGACCAAGAGGTTGGCAATTGGCCCTGTAAAGTCACTGTTAGGGGTGAACACGGTCCGGTTTGGTCTGGTCTGACACTAAAATCGGACCAAAACAGAAATTTCGGTCTGAAAATTTTTCAGACCGGACCGAACCGTATAAATTACCAGACCGGAGCGGGCCACACCGTTTTACAACGGTTCGGTCTAGTCTGGTCTACGGTTTTTCATTTTATATTTTTATCCAAATTAATACATGTATACCTACAATTAATAAATATAATAATTTGTAACTAGTTGATAACATTAACATCATTCAAGTACATTGATATATAAAAATAACTACATCTTAAGATATCATGTAGCAACTTAATTTTTAGATACAAAATTATAATTTTCAACCATAGTACGGTTTGCAGTCCGGTCTGAAAAATAAAAAATCGAGACCAGACCATAAACCGTAATTTAATTTGAGAAAAACCAGACCAAACCATTTAAATCATAGACCAAACTAAATACTAAAATTTCAATTTGATCTGATATGATTTACGATTTAGACCAAACTTTATTCGGCCCTGTCACTATTGCTTCAACAATCAAAATTTATTGATTCGTAATAATCCCTCTTGTTAGTCGTTTCTCACGTTTACCAGCACCAAACCAAAACATCACAAATACATTCACAATTTCGTCCCTCTCTTCCTCTCTCTATCTCTTGTTTTCGTCCTACTTTGTCTTTGCGTTAGATCTAAGACACAGACAAACTTCTAGGCTAAGATTAACCCTAACCAGATCCATCTTCTTCTACTCAATTTCAATCATCCTTGGTAAATTTTTTCTTTCTCTCTCTGCAATTTGATTTTGATTCTCCTAATTTTCAGTTTGGCTTGTTGTATTTCGATTTCTTCTTTCGATTTTAGTTGCTACATTTTAATTTAGGTATTTAAGAATTTTCTTACATTACCAATGAATAGATTGCATCATTTCACTGTTCAAATGAAAATGGAATTGTTTAGGAGTACTTGTCAATGACTGCGTTTTTATTTTCCATTTTTGTTAGTGATCGGATGTCGGCGTATCGTTAAAGCTAAGGTGGTTCGAAAATGGACAAAAAATCGAACCGCACTGATCTTCTTGCTGCTGGTCGTAAAAAGGTTTTATTCTCGATACTTAATGTATTTACTTCTGTTCATTTCAGCTAGTTGTGGTTTTACTGCACTCAATTCTGTACAAATTAAACTGAAACACCAGCTTTATTAATATTAGTCAAGAAGTTTAATTTTACATTTTACCAAGCATAGGCATTGTTTATCTAGTATTACTGCAAGTTGTTTTCAATTTTGATGTATTTTTGGTCTTGATTTCTTTGTACGTGCTTTAATGAAATTGCAAAGGATGAGATTTATGCTTATGTTTGATCGTAGTTGTTTTTTTTATCTTAATTTTTTGCCGTAAACTTCTGCTCAGCTAACGAAGCCCTTTTGAGTATATATGGGCCTATGGCTATGCCGTTGTTTGTCTCCTTGATGAGGTACATTTATAGAACAGCCCAGGATTCGCCATGATGGCCTAACCAATTTCTATGTTCACCAAAGTGTTAGCTGACTTGTCGTTTCTATGGCGATGCTTAAAGCCCTAAGATGATGGAAACCCTGCTTTCAATTAAAATGCTGTTTCCTTGCCACTTTCCAGAATATGTAAAACTATAGTACGCTGGTTTCTTAGCCAGATATTACGAACATGTGATGATTTATTTCAGACTTGGTTGTTTTGAATTGGGTTTTGATTTGTATGCTTTTTTGCCCCCAGCTTCAGCAATACCGCCAAAAGAAGGATAATAAAGGGAAGGATGGGAAAGGGAAAGAGGGAAAAAGCAATAGTAAGTCCATGGGTAAAGCTGATAAATCTGAACAGACTGACGCTGATTGCAATTTAATTTCTTCTTTGGATACGGAAAAAGCAGAATCATCACAAGTTCTTGAACCAGAAGTTGAATCATCTGCTAAATCTTTAGATTCTACCATTGACAGCCCGAAGTTGTCGGATGAGCCTTCATTGAATCATAAACCTGATGTCAATGCTGTTATAGGAGAGGGGGTGGTTGAGATAAGTAGCCTTGAAGCTGAAGGATCTGTTACATCAGAATGTACGGATTTCAATACGGTTTTACATCAGCGTGCTAATTCTGCCTCTGATGCAGCTGAAATGGTTACCATTGCTTCTATTGAAGCTAAGTACGTGCTGGAGGGAGATCAGGTATCAGCTGTAGGTTGTGCCTTCTTTCTTCATCTTCCTTTACATTATTCATATCATCATTCGCATCATCATCATGTTATAAACTAAAAAAAAAATCTTTACATGAATAGGCTATTAGATTATGATGAACTAAGAAATCAATATAAATCTTCACAATTCTGATGCTCCCTGTCTCTCCCTTATTATCGAATTCTGCTTATTTCCTCTCTTTCCTCAACTAATTGTTCCTATGCCTTCCTCTGTGAGATACTCTTCTAACTAAAAGTGCATGTAATTCTTTCACCTCTGATCAGTTTGTAGGACATCAATAGCTTCAATATATCTTGTTTATGATTATCATCGTTATGGCCATTAAACGTGTCTGTATATTATGGAGTTTAAACTTGCGACTTTGATGTATAATTTTATTCTCATTTTTTGTTGGTTAGGGGCAATGCAGGAGGCTGACAGGTTTGTTCTGGAGCCCGAAAGAGATGAAAAACTACCAGTTTCCATTGCCATCAGTGAAAAGTTATTGATTCCAAATGCAGAAGACGAGCTTGGCATTCCTGGTGTTGCAATCCATGGATCCATAGTAGAACCTGACACGGTTGAGGATTCTGTTCCTGTTGAGACTACCCAGTCAGGTCATGAAACGACAAGTCCGAAAAAACTGAATCAACAAGGAGAAGAGGTCAGGGTCTTTCCATCTGATGAAAAATCATTTTATTTGCTGTCTGTGGATGATTCAAGCTACTGCGAGGGTGGAGAAAATCAAGCTCATTTAGATCAGAAAAGTGTTGAAGGGTATGATGAGACAGATTTACCCGAGGTTTCTAGTATGGTTGATGTTAAGAGTCACAATGACACTGTTAAGAGAAACAATGACACTCACAATGAAACTTTGTGCCATGATTTAAAAGGCAACTCGTTGGACCTGGGTCAGCTTGCAGAGTTGCTGAAGGGGCTCCCTGAAAATGATTTTCTGTACTTGATCAAGTCAAGGGAAAGGGTAGATCATAAAAATCAGTCGGTGCACAAAGATGAGATGTTTGCTTTTCCTGAGACATTTCAAGAGCAGTTTTATTTAGCAAACATTTCAAAAGACTGTTTCCATTTGCAACTTTTGGAGCAGCATGAGAATCAAATAGATCATGATCTTGACCAAGGATCTGAACTTTCTTCATTGCTTACAGATGTTCAAGAATGTAAAAAAAGACTTGGTGTAGAGCTTGCTCAATGTAGATCTGAATTGGAGCTTTCGATAAGCGAGAAATTGAAATTTCAGAATTTGTATAATGCTGCCAAGGAAGAGAGTGCGGTGTTTTCTGCCAAGACAGATGAGCTGAAGCGTGAATTGGATAACTCAGTCATGCACATTTCCAGTCTTTCTGCAGATCTGGCCAGCACCAAGGCTTTATTGGAAGCATCACAGGTGGAGAATGAAAAGCTATTGAAAAGTTTGGCTCTGGTGTCTGAGCAGCGGAATAAATTTGAGGAGGTAATGCAGCAGTACTCTCTTGAGAATCAAAAACTTTCAGTGAATATGGCTGATAGTGGTAGTCAATTGGCTGCATTGGAGCAGGAAGTTTCAAATTTGAAAACCAGTCTTTCTTCTATGGGGGAAGACAGGAAGAGATTTGAGGAGGAAAATGAGTTACATTTTCACGAGAAGGAGATGCTTTCAGGAGATTTGGCAGTTTGCAGGAGTGAAATTGCAGCTTTGCAGCTGGAAAAATCTGATTTTGATACCAGCCTTTCAATCTTGACCAAAGAGAATAAGAAGCTAAAGGATCATGAGGAGTTTCTTGCCCAGGAGTTTGAAAGACTTTCTACTGAGCTTGTTGTTTACCAAGATAAGGTGTCAATGCAACATCAGGGAAATTTGCAGCTTGAGGCTGAGCTCAAAGAAGCATTGTTACGTCTTGAGCAAATGGCAGAGGAAAATATTATTCTTCATAGTAGCTTGGAAATCTATAAAGCTAAAGTAGCTGAGATTGTTGGCAGGCAAATTCAACTTTCTGATGTAGGTACTGGGTCCAGGGTTTATATTCGAACATCTGATACTGGTTGCTCAGTGGAAACTTCCGAGAAAGAAGACACTGAAATTTCATTATTGTCAGTTGCTCCTACAACTGGAGATGCGTCTGATGATACATCCCTTCCAGAGTTGCGATCTAGTTTCAGTGGGGGTGCTTTAGTACTGAAGGGATACCTTGAGGAGACTGATAAAATTATACAAAAACTTGAAAAGGCAGTTGATGGCATGCATTCTCACTCAGTATCCCTTAGTCGGTCATATGGAAAAAATGCTGCTGCAGGTGTATCGAAGTTGATTCAAGCTTTTGAGTCAAAGACTAATGTTGACGACCCTGTCACTGATGAAAGTCCCCCTGTTACTGAAAGCGTGGGGCCTCTTGATCCGTACTTTTCTGTGAAGGACGAATTAGGTAGTTTGAGAAATGTGCTTCAGGCACTGGCTCAGAATGTTGAGCATGTGGATTCTCTGATCATGGAAGAAAGTAGTCGCTATAAAGCTGCTATGATCTCTGGTAGGGAGCTTGAGGTTGAAGTTGAAGCTTTGAAGAGTATGAGTAATAATCTTGAAGCTAGAAACATTGAGCTAGAAGTTATTTGTGGAGCTATGAATCAGCATGCACATGATACTGAAGCAGTGAAAACTCAGCTTGAAGATTTATGTGAGGCCCTGAAGAGACAGTATGCAGTTCTGCAGTCGGATAATATTGAACTTGTTAAGAAGTTAACAGATACTCATTCTAGAATTAGTGGGTTGCAGGTTATGTTGAATGAAATACGACAAAACTCTGTCGAGCTGACCTCTATTATTCTCCATGAAGTTGAAAATGTGCAAAGGGGAATGAGAGAGGAAATTTTTTCAGTTGAGAGGAAATGGGATTCTGCCTTTTCTAGGCTTGCTTCAATGGTTCAAAAGCTTGACACAGTTGTTACATCTGCAGTAGCTTATCCTCTCCTACATGAGACGAGCCAAGACTTGGATATTTTTGGCCACTTTTCATCCTCCGTAAGTGTTGCCTGTGAAGTTATCAATAATTTGAAGACAATGCATGAAGCTCATGATGAACTCTCTACCTCATACAAGGAAATAGAGGAAAAGTTGCGCAATGTCGATGAAGCACGCAGTTTGGCCATTGTCCTACTGCAGAAGTTTTCTTCTGATATTGTTAATATGCTAAATGTTACTGCTGATCACTTCAATGATAGTAAAATTTTTATGACAGAGAGCAGCCAACAGGACCCTTTGGATGCTAGTTATTATGAGGATATTGTAGCAAATCTGAGCAGTTATTTGGGTGACTTGCTACAGCATAAGGAGTTAAACAAAAAATTGTCCTCTGACTTGTTGAACAAAGCCAGTGACATTGAGGAGTTGAGCAAAAGGTGTCTTGATACTGATACATTGTTGAAGCTTGCTTTAGAGGTTAAAAAACTTCTGAAGGTTCAAGATACAGAGATGGACTTGAATGAAGCACCTGTTTGGCAGTTGCAATCTTCAGTTACGTTGCTTACTCAGAAATTCAAGGAGCTAGAAGAACAGGCTGGCGTATCAGTCAAAGATGCAAATTCTAGGTTGATGGAATTGGATGATCTGCAGGGAAAAGTTGAGTCTTTAAACTCTGTGATTATTCAACAGCAGAATGAAATTGTTGTTCTCAGGGAGAGCTTGTTTCAGGCGAAGGATGGCATCGAAGCATTGCAGGATGATTTACTGCAGAAAATTAAGGAGCTTGAACAATCAGAGCAGCGGGTCACTTCTATTAGAGAAAAGCTTAGTATAGCTGTTGCAAAGGGAAAAGGCTTGGTTGTGCAGCGTGACAATCTTAAACAGTCTTTGGCAGAGATGTCAAGTGAACTGGAAAGGTGTTTGCAGGAGTCCCAGTTGAAAGATTCAAGGATTCTTGAGGTTGAAGAGAAACTGAAAAACTATTCAGAGGCTGGAGAACGTATGGAAGCTCTGGAATCTGAGTTGACATATATCCGTAACTCTGCGACGGCATTGAGAGAGTCTTTTCTTATGAAAGATTCTACCTTACAGAGGATAGAGGAGATTTTGGAAGATGTTGAGCTCCCAGATCATTTTCATTCCAAAGACATTATAGAGAAGGTTGATTGGCTAGCTAAGACAGTTTCTGGAAATCCCTTACAGCCTTCTGATTGGGACCAGAGGAGTTCTGTTGGTGGTGGTTCATACTCAGATACTGGTTTTGTGGTCACAGATGGAGGCAAGGATGATGTACAAACCATCTCAAATATAGATGATGATCTGAGAAAGAAATATGAAGAGCTGCAGACAAAGTTTTATGAATTGGCTGAACAAAATGACATGCTCGAACAATCATTGATGGAAAGGAATATTTTGGTGCAACGCTGGGAGGAGATTTTGGACAGAATAAATACACCTACCCAGATACGATCGATGGAGCCTGAAGAAAGGATTCACTGGTTAGGAACTGCTTTGTCAGAGGCCGACCAGCATATGAGATCTCTTCAGCAGAAAATTGAGACCCTTGAGAATTATTGTGATTCACTGTCGAATGATCTTGATGAATCACATAAAAAGATATATGAACTTGAATCATCTCTGGAAGCAAATTTGAACGAGAAGGAAGCTGCATTGTCTGAGGCTGATGACCGCATGACTTCTCTTCAGCAGAAAATTAACATGTTTGAAAATGATTGTGGTTCACTGTCTGCTGACTTGGAAGATTCACGAAGAAGAATATCTGAGCTTGAATACTTTCTGCAAACATCTATCAAAGACAAGGAGTTTCTTTCTTGTAGCTTGGTTACTTTGATGTCTGATCGAGAAATAGTGTCGAGTATAGTTGAGCAATATGAGAATGAGTTGGATAGTCTGAAAAAAGATGTTACTATTTTGCAGGAAAACTTGTCAAAGAAGTGTATAGATGAGGGCCAGATTAACCAGATTGAAAGTGACTTGAAGAGATTGCAGAACTTGATTCTCGATGCATTTCAAAATTCTGTAATAGAAGAGGAGTCTTCTGATTCCAGTAATATTCTAGTCTTGGAAAGATTGATCAGAAAACTTGTAAAGTATGGAAAAGAACGTGCTGCAGGTCAGGATTCGGAAGCTGGAGTTTGGGAACAGAATACTGAAAACGCTTCAAGAGCATTAAATGTGACAGATGGAGAGAGTGAACAGGTCCGTGAAAACGATGTTATGGATACAGATGATTTCAAGCCCTGGAGCAGAGTTGATGAGGGGCAAAATATAGCAGATCTGAGACGAGAGCTTGCTGAGGCTTTAGATGAGTCAGTAAGCCTTAGGGAGGAGAGAGATATATACCTGCAGAAGAATCAATCTATGGTGACTGAACTCGAAGAATTAGATAAGAGAAAGAAGGAACTTCAAGAGCTTCTTACTCTAGAAGAGCAGAAGTCTGCCTCACTCCGTGAGAAGCTTAATCTTGCAGTTCGGAAAGGTAAATCACTAGTCCAACAAAGAGATGGTCTGAAACAGACCGTTGAAGAGATGACTGCTGAAATAGACCAATTGAAATCGACAATAAGCAGCCATGAAGGTTCCCTTGTGGAGTCTACTCGGAAGATAAGCGATTTATCTCTCCAGATTGAAACATGCAAAGCATTTGAAGCTGAAAATTTATCCTTAAAAAATCATCTCATAGAAGCGCAGCAACATTCACAGCAAAGTAGCCATACTTTGAGCTTGCTTCTTAGCAAACTTGGTGAGATCAATGCTGGTGAAGGAATCAATCCTCATGACCCGCTGCAGAAGTTGGACGGAATTATAAAAATGTGCTCTGATTTGCAACTCTCAGCTGCTTCGTTTGAGCAGGAGTCCAAGAAATCCAAAAAGTCAGCGGAGCTTCTGTTAGCCGAGTTGAATGAAGTTCAGGAAAGGAACGATAGCTTGCAAGAAGAATTGGAAAGAGCCTATGACGAGATCTCAAATCTCTCGAAGGAAAGGGATTTTGCAAATGCTGCCAAAAGCGAAGCTCTTACTCATCTTGGCGAAATATCTAAAGAGAGAGAAAATCAACTGGCTGACCTTGAGAAGCTAAAATCCAGTGTGCTTGGATTGAAAAATGTGTTTATTGATATATCTACTGTAGGTGATGATATGTTTGTCAAGGATATAGAGCTTCTGAACAATGTAAGGGCTTATATGGAGTCTACCCTGGGATCTGGTGTGGACCCAGCACCTGCTAAAGCTCATAGTAGCCTGGTCTCTGTTAATTCTAGATTCAAGGTATTATATTTTCTGCAATTTCATTGTTGTGTATTCTCTAAGTTCCTGTTTGCACCTTTCTTGCCTAGGGTTTTCTTCCCTATTGGGTACTTGTGTTATTGTAGCCCTTCTTTTTTTGATAAACTGAATAGTTTGCAATTGCCTTGTACCCTCTATATTTTTCTTTCAATTTCCAGCGAAGCTGGAAATTGTGATTTTATTTAAACTAATGCGGCCTTGCTGCAAAGCTGGAAGTCTGCTATATCACATTACATATCAAGTGTATGCATTACTTCATAGCTTGTGTAATTCAAGATCCAGAAAGTGAGATGATTGATGTTTTCAGATGTATTATCTTTAGTATTTGAGATTTATATGAGCTATTATGCACTTTGTGGTTTTAATTGTTTGGTGATGTCTGTGTTGTTTTGTTACTTAATTGGGTTTTCCCTGTTTCAGGATTTCTGGTCCAAAACTTCATCGTGGGGAAATAAGATGTCTGGGCCTTTGGAAGAGAGTGGCGACTTTAATGTATGTAAGGATATTGAGCAGCATCTTCAACAGCTAACTGAAACCATTAGTGATTTGAAGGAGAGAATACAAAGCCACTCAATGTCATTGAGAACAGAAGTCGAGTGGCTGTCTACTGTTTCTGGTACCATGGTCAGAGAAATTGCATCTCAAAAGAGCTCCTTAGAATCAATCAGGGGTGACAACGTCCGTCTGCAATCAATCAAGAAAGAAAAAGACATGGAGGGAGAAGTTATGCGTAGAAGTATCTTCCTTCTTTTCGAAGCATGTACTACTTCTATTGTGGAGATCGAAAATAGAAAAGCCCAATTCGTCAGAGAGAATTTTGTTGCTGAAAATCTGAGAACAAACTTGCCAGCTTTGCCCATAGCTGATGGAGAAATTTTTAGTGGAGTTGCTCTTTCATCTTCTGAGGAATCTGTTAAAACGCTGGCTGATAAGCTATTGATGACTGTAAAAGATTTTTTTGATATTGGAACCAAGAATGTTGAAGGTCATAGTAAAGAGATGAAGAATACGATAATCGAGTTGCAGAAGGAGCTTCAAGAAAAGGATATACAAAGGGAACGAATATGCCTGGAGCTTGTAAGTCAAATCAAGGCAGCAGAAGTTACTGCTGTAAATTGTTCGCAGGATCTGCAATCAATGACGAATTATGCTCATGATCTGGAGAACAAATTGGAAGTTTTAAAGAAAGACAGGAGCTTGTTGGAACAAAGGGTAGGCGAACTAGAACAAGAATATCGCAGTGCCACAGAGTTGGAGGAAAAGGTCAAGTCACTGACTGATGTGTTGGCTGGCAAAGAACAAGGTGGAACATTTGATTATATTCTGATCTACTTTCTTTATCTTATACATAGCTTTGCATGTTTTGAGCAATAGTGACCCTATATGCATGTCTTTGTTGCAGAAATTGAGTCTCTTATGCAAGCACTCGATGAGGAGGAGAATCAGATGGAAGCCCTGAGAAGTAGGATTTTGGAGCTGGAAAAGGCACTGCAGAAGAAGAATACAGATTTGGAGCTTGTAGAAGCTTCGCGTGCTAAGGCTCTTAAAAAACTATCAGTAACTGTGAGCAAGTTTGATGAGCTGCATCATATGTCTGAAGGTCTTCTCACTGAAATTGAAAATCTTCAAGCACAGTTGCAGGAACGAGATACAGAAATTTCTTTCTTAAGGCAAGAGGTCACTAAATGCACAAATGATGTCTTGGAAGCGGCGAAGATAGCAAAAGAGCGAAATTCTGGCGAACTTAATGATTTTTTGACAGGGCTGGATTCATTGCTTTCTGGTGTTCTGAAGCGCAATACACAAGGCATTAATGGTAATGCAAGTTATCCTGAAATCAAGGAGAGTGTTCATAGGGACCTAATGTCCATAATATCAGAGTTGGAAGACAGGCGATTGAATGCACAAAGTAATGATATGCTTTTACAAGCAGAACGGAGTAAGATGGAAGAATTGTTGCGTGTAAAGGAAGCTCTGGAAGCATCACTGAATGAGAAGGAGCGATACCTAAATTCACTCCACACTGTTGGAGTTTCTGGATTAGGAACATCTGAAATCGTTGAGGTTGAGCCGGTGGTACGTATTTGTGCTTGATTATTATGCTTATAAGTCTGATATGTAATTGAAATTCCATTTTGATATTAGTTTATTGAAATTATTGTCCAATAAAAAAATGAAAATATAGTTGTATATGAAAGTAGCAATTCAAGTGCCAAGGGCTGGGTCGCTATCTTTGGTGGGCCATCATCCGTAGTTGTGAGAGGTTAGTGGGGAATGTCACTGTCCGTCTTTCTGGCGCAAGTGCCATCCTTCTAAATACCCTGCCCTTCACCTTTTGCTGCTAGAACCAATGGAACTTCTTGGAGGGCTACATTATCCAGTTTAGTTTGGATTTTTAGGGTGCCCTTTTCTTGGATGTTTATTAGGCTTCATCCTGTTATATTTTATTTAATTTCAATTTTGGAAATCTGGTGATGTTTTATTATGCCAGTGTGATACATGCAATTCTAAGGTTGTTTTACTGCATGACGTGCAGTTGAACAAATGGACTTCTCCAGTAACTTCTTCTCAAGTCCGGAGTTTACGCAAAGCGAACAACGACCAAGTTTCCATAGCGATTGATGCAGATGCTGGTGATTCTGGTAGAATCGAGGATGAAGAAGATGATAAAGGTGAATTTTCCGTATCTTTTGTGCTTCCCGTTCTTCCTGAAGTGTCAGATTGCCGATGACCTTGCTGTGCTCATTTGATTTTCTTTTTGGTTAATTCTTCTCTTTTCAGTTCATGGCTTTAAGTCACTTACAACGTCGAGGTTTGTCCCAAAGTTCACCAGGCCTGTCAGTGACATTATTGATGGTTTATGGTGGGTTGCTGATATTTTTTCCATGCTACAATATCATGTCTGTTCTGATTCTCTTAGTTTCACTAATGAACTCTGTTTCTTGCAGGGTTTCTTGTGACCGAACCCTAATGCGTCAACCTGCTTTTCGCCTTGGTATCATGATTTATTGGGCTGTGCTGCATGCATTTCTAGCCTCATTCATTGTCTGACAAAGCCTGTTCTGATTCTCTTAGTTTGATTAATAGATGGTATTTTCTTTTCTTTTGTTAATGATGCTTCTTTTTAGATTATTTTGTACTTGGCGGAGCTAGTTTGCTATAATGTGCAACTTCTGAGTAGTATCTATAATTTCTATATGCGTTCTTGTTTTAAGCTATTCTCATTGGGTTTCTTAATATAGATAGTTTGCTTTCTTGAGTGGAGTTTTGATTGATAGTATACACAAAGCAAAGATGGTACTGAAAATTTGTATGGCTAGTGTTAAACTAATGGTTTATGTGTTCATCAATATTCAATTCTTGATACCGAACTTAGAATGCTTCCTTGATAACAGGCACAGTAATAATTTAGTCGCTTCTGCTTTACGATATCTATTTGTGCTTATGCGTATCTTCTTGATATGCAGAATTTGCGTTGAAGTGAAACAAACAAGTGAGGGGATACTTCGCCTGTTATGGTAATTTGTATCAGAATGCTTCCTTTTTTTGTGAACATTTTCCCATCTAGTCCGAATTTACACAGTTTAATCTACAATTAACTGGGCAAACTAAGATTTGCTGCTGTTTTAGTTTTGGTGAATCTTAGTGAGCTTGGCGAAAACTCAATAAGGGTCCTGTTTGTTAGCGTTAACTGGACATGATAGTTAGGGATCTAAGCATTTTTTGTTACGTAGATGGAGTAAAGCGAAAAAAATGTATTAATTTGCACCCGCAGGGATTATGTAAGCGTCGATCCTTACACATACAATACAATGTACAAAAGAATTCAGTTGGAAATATGCATGTCTTTGTGATTTTGTTATTTTTTTATTTTAGTACACGAAATTACATTTTATCATTCATATGGTTTCCAGCCAGATGTGATCTATATGTAGCATATTCTTATTGTTGAGTTACTACTATTTGAGCCAATTATCTTTTATCATTCGTATGGTTTCCAGGCAGATGTAATTATGCTTATCCTTAGTAAAACACCAAATTATCTTGGAAAAATTGTCGGGAAAAATCTCTACTTTTAACGTTTTCATGTGAATAACTCTTACTTTTGATTATTCATAAATAATCTGAACTTTACAATATTTTTGCTCACAACACCCCCCTCCTGACCGTGTATAGCAGGTAATGGTCCGTTTTGTAACCTGTTTTCTACCTTATAGCTGCTGCCTTTATTTTTCTCATCGTTACCTTTATTTTTCCATTGTTAACCCAAACCTTAGGAGAGAGAAAGTTCAAATCAATCTAAGCAATCTAATGTTCCAATTTGATTTTCTTTGAAAACCACATCAGTTACTCACTTTAAAAATTTGTAATCAGTATCCTACCATTATAAATGTTCGTCAAATTATAATCTAAAATTCAATATATGTATATAATAAAGTAATATAAATACTTACAGGTCATTTTTGACATGAATAGAACCGTTCTCCAGCACGAAAACCCATTGTCAATTTTGCAACAAAACCTTGCTCACATTTCACACTCTTTTTTTTTGGGAATCACATTTCACACTTTTGTTCAAATTTGAACCTCTATTTTATGCTGAATCAATGAGAATTTATTTTTCTAAAAAAAAGGGAAAAAAAAGTAAATGGATGATTTGAAAATGAAGGTAACAAAGAGGAAGATGAAGGCAGCAACTATAAGGTAAAAAACAGCTCACAAAACGGATCTTTACCTGCTATACCCGGTCACTCTGAGGAGGGTGTGTTGTGAGTAAAAATATTGTAAAGTTCGGATTATTCATGAATAATCAAAAGTATGGATTATTCACAGTAAAATGTAAAAAGTAGGGATTATTCCCGATAATTTTTCCAATTATCTTTTATCATTCATATGCTTTGTGTTATGGTAATGTTTAGCTGTGTGAATTTAGTCAAACCAAGAAGTCAATTCTTGACCTCATCCGTTGACCAGCTCCTAGTCAAGGTCATACTTTCTCACTTCCAGCAGAAATAACCGTCATGTAACTTCCAGGTAGTTACCTATCTTCTGCGATAACCTCCTATTTCTTAAAATAGGTACCTCCAACCTCCCACTTCTACTCTATTCATGAGTAACCGCCGCTGGGAGTATATAAAAAGGGAATAGCTACGCTAACCACCCCTAAGCCTTCATTACGATACCGAAACTCTGCCAAAATTCACTCAGACAGTTACCTCCCGCTTCGCCACTTCCGCTGGTCGTTAACCACCACATAAAACACCTCTATCTATTCTTTTATACTCATTATTCATTTACTTTTTCCCTATTCCGTTATCTGACTTGAGCATCGGAGAGGGTTTCCGGGAGAACCCCCCGGGCAAGGCTAACTTGTTGTTGTGCAGGACAGACGAACCACTTTCTGAAGGTGTCGCTTCGCCCGTTGACCGACGTTTGTCCACTGTACAACTTCCACTTCGGGTATCTCACGTGCCTTACACACTTCCTCGTTCATAGTCGAAACAGTTTGACGTCGTCTGTGGGGATCTCTTGAACAAAAAGTCATAGCTCCCAAAAAAGTTCAAACACAAACTGCCACCGTGCACAGTACAGATACAGACACGTCCGCGGGACAGGCTAACAATCAGGCCGTGACCCGCCGTGATCTGGACATGCTGGCACAAAACGTGACAAATGCTTTCGCTGAACAACTTCGCGCGGCGATCAACGCCAACACCGCTAATCCTAATCCGCAGGTGTTGGGTGACATGGCCGCTCAAATTGAAGATTTAAGGAGAAGGATGGACCCTCCCATTAATTCCCAAAGGCATGATAACTCCCAAAGGCAGGATGACAGGGAGACTATGGCCTGCCGGTCCAGCCGCAGGAATTGGCAGCAGAGGGAAAGATCCCGCCGCCAAAAAAGTTTATCCTCCCAGGGCGAGTCTAGACCACAAACCCAGGATGCTAGGGACTATCTGAATGAAAAAAGATCTCAACGTTCGCAGAACACTCAGTCACTGATAGACAGAAAGAGGGAAGAGAGGAGGACACAACAGTTTTCAGGATCTAGCCATCCGCCTAGCCTTCCTCAAGAACAGGAGCAGCCGAAAATTAGCCTTGGAGGACCTCAAGACGCCCCCATGTTGCTAAATTCCCCCCTGTCCGCCGAAATCTTGGCAACACCTAATCCCGCTAAGATTAAAGTTCCTGCCATGAACTCTTTCGATGGAACCACTTGCCCCGAAGAACATGTCATGGCATATAAAAACTTGATGCTGTTGTACACCACCAGTCAAGCCTTGCTGTGTAAATTCTTTCCACCATATTAAGTGGCATTGCCCTCAACTGGTATACCTCTCAACCCGCGGGATCAATCCACACCTTTGCACAGTTGGAAGCCAAGTTCGTAAATCACTTTGTTGCTTCCAAGAGGCAAGAAAAATCCAACTTCCACCTGCTAAGCATTGTGCAGCAGGAAGGAGACTCCGTGGCAACTTACCTGACAAAGTTCCAAGAAGCTGTTCTAGAAGTGACGGATCTTGAAGATTCCGTGGCACTCAACGCCTAATCAATGGGATGCGAACTCCAAAGTTAAAATTCCAACTTGTGGAGCATCAGGTAAAAAGCTATGCCGAAGCCATGAGGCAATGCCAAAGCTACGTTACCGCTTCCGAGATATGTCAGGCCTACGACACTAAGAAAAGAAAGCTTGATAAAAGAGAAACAGCATCTAATCATCCTCAAAAGGCCCACCGGGAAGATCACCAGTCACGGAGGGACAGAGGCTATCCTCCACGTCACCACGGACCCCCTTCTGACATGGGACCACCGAGGCATAGACAAGTGTATGTTGCGGAGGAGTCGAAGACGAGGCACTTGAGAGACAGAGGAGAAGATCCCCGCTTCAATAGCAACCGACGGGATATCTTCTTCGTTGTTCAAGATGCCCTCCCGGCACCTCCTCCTACCACTACACCGGCTGACCGCCGTAACTATGATCTATACTGCGACTATCATCGCGAATATGGTCATACCTTGGAACAGTGCAGAGAACTCAAACGTATACTGCATCAGATGGAAGAGGAAGGGAAGTTAAGCAGGTTCTTGAGAAGGGACTCCTCCTCCCGCAACAATACCGAAAGATCATACTGCCCCAGACCTAAACCTCGTAAAGAGGAAGAGAGAAAAGAAAGTTCTGCTGATACACGGGGAGTCATCAACATGATTGTAGGAGGCTTCAATGAAGAATACCCAACGATCAAGGCTGTCAAGGACAGCGTCCATACACTGATGAAAGGCCCCCCAAAGACGCCCTCTAAAGGTCCCGTCATGAGGTTTGATTCTAATTTATCTGAGCCCATACAACTGCCACATACAGACCCTCTGGTAGTGGCAATCAAAATCGGACAAATGAAGGTCAAGTGAGTCCTAGTAGATACCGGAAGCACGGCAGATCTCATCACCATGGACTGCCTGAAACAAATCAAGTTCGAGGAGAAACACTTGCAGCCTTTCGATAAGCCGCTCATAGGCTTTGGAGGAAACCAAGTCGTTCCCTTGAGCACTATCACTCTCTCGGTGCGAGTAGGCGAGAAGGACAACTGCAGAACATTGCCCATCCGCTTCACAGTTGTTAACCTCAACTTCCCCTACAACGCCATCATGGGGCTGCCTCTCATCAAAAAAATCAAAGCAATCATCTCACCGCATCAACTCTTGTTGCAGTTCGAACAGGATGACGAAAAAGTCGAAATCCTTCGAGGAGATCAGAAGGCGGCATGTCAATGTCTTATTAACTGTTTGAAGCATGACAGTGCTCCTGGAGTACCCCCCAAAAGGAAGCGAGAGGAGGAACACCAATCAATTATGAGTGTTTACCTGGACAATCTCAATGTCCCGGAAAAACCTCAACCAATTGAACAGTACGAAGAAATTCAAATGTTTGAAGGAAAGAAAATAAAAGTAGGGAAGGCCCCACCAGAAGCAGTGAGACACGATGTCTTGGCAATCATTGCCGAGTTCCGTGATATCTTTGCGTTTGCCGTGGAAGAGATGCCCGGGGTACCGCCGGAGATAATGTGCCACAAACTCGATATCAAACCGGGTTACAAACCCATTAAGCAAAAGCTGCGGCACCAAGGCAAAGAAAGAATTGAAGCGGCCAGGGAGGAAGTGGCAAAGCTATTAAAGGCTGGATTCATCAGAGAATGTCAATACTCTGAATGGTTATCCAACGTAGTGTTAGTCAAGAAGCCGAACGGCAAATGGCGAATGTGTGTTGACTTCACTGACCTCAACAAAGCTTGCCCAAAGGATGATTACCCTCTTCCCAGGATAAACCGCCTTGTGGACTCCACAGCGGGACACGCTCTTCTCAGCTTCATGGATGCGAATGCTGGTTATCACCAAATCCCTCTGGCACTAGAAGATCAACCTCATACCGCTTTCATTACAAATGTCGGCGTATACAGCTATAAGGTCATGCCGTTCGGGCTGAAAAACGCAGGGGCAACATATCAGAGGATGGTGAACAAAGTTTTCAACTCCCAGATAGGGAGGAATTTGGAATTCTATGTAGATGACATGATCACCAAGAGCAAACAGGATAAAGATCATGTCGCGGACCTGAGAGAAACATTCACGACCCTCCATAACCATAAAATGCCCCTCAATCCCGACAAGTGCGTATTTGGAGTTACAGGGGGAAGTGCCTTGGGTTCTTGGTGGATGAAAGAGGGATCGAGGCTAACCCTAATAAGATTCAAGCAATCATGACGATGAAATCTCCCAAAACAGTAAAAGAAGTTCAAAAACTACCGGATGTGTTGCTGCCCTGGGAAGATTCATGTCAAAATCAGCAGATAAATGCTCGCCCTTCTTAAAGACCCTCAAACAAACAAAATTTGAGTGGACCGAAGAGGCGGAAACGGCATTTAACAGCCTGAAGGCCTACCTCGCTTCTCTTCCAAAGTTAGTCTCCCCCATAGAAGGAGAAACTCTAATCCTGTATGTCTCTAATCCTGTATGTCTCTATATCAGGTTATCAGCCATGCCTTCCGCGGCTCCGAAGGAAATTACAGCGAAGTTGAGAAAGTGTTGTTTGCTGTCATAATGGCAAGTAGGAAATCGAAACCCTACTTCCAGTCCATCAAATCCGAGTTAGAACTAACCAGCCCCTTAAAAAGGTCTTGGAAGGCAAGAACCAATCAAGTCGCATCTCCGACTGGGTCAACCAACTGGCAGACTACGGGATAGAATATGAACAAAGGACTTCCATCAAAGCCCTAGCCTTGGCTGACTTCATCGCCGAAAGCACAGGGCCGGTACCATGCGATTTCAACCAAGAATGGAAGCTATATGTGGATGGCTCATCTACCAAAGTAGCCAGCGGTGCGGGGATACTCATCATCTCTTCCGCCGGTGCCAGGTTAGAACGAGCAGTAAGGTTTGAATTCGCTGCCTCCAACAATGAAGCTGAATATGAGGCCCTCATCCTGGGGCTAACTATCTGCTACGAATCCGGGGCGAAAAATCTGTCAGCGTTTTCAGACTCCCAGCTGATTGTAGAACAAGTGAAAGGTGAGTTCGAGGCAAAAGACGAGGGCATGAAAATGTACTTGGCAAAGGTACAAGAGTTGGTCGGGAAATTCGAAAAATTCTCACTATATATCTCACATACCCCGCTCTGATAATGCTCAAGCAGACTCACTAGCAAGGTTAGCAAGTTCAGCAGATTCATCTAAAGCCCGGGACATTGTGTGGGAAGTCCTTCCTAACCCCAGCATCAATGTTATGGTAAACGTGATAGACAAATCAGAGACATGGATGGAACCACTGGTTAAGTATCTCGAGAATCAAACTCTCCCGGAAGATGAAAACGAGGCAAGGCAACTGCAGAAGAAGAGCAAATGGTTTGAATATTTTGATGGAACATTGTATAAAAAATCCTACACACATCCACTCCTGAAATGTGTTACCCCAGAGGAAGGCAATTACATCCTCCGGGAAATTCACGAAGGAGGATGCGGGATCCATCAAGGGATAAGGACCGTGATCAATAAGGTGCTTCAAAGCGGATATTATTGGCCCACTCTCAGGCAAGATGCTGAAAACTTGATACTTAGGTGCTCAAAATGCCAGTTCTTCTCCACGGTATCAAAGAAACCTACAAGCTTCCTTACTACCATGCAATCAGTGTTGCCCTTTGACAAGTGGGGGATGGACCTACTTGGCCCATTTCCCCCTGCCAAGGGGCAAAGAAAGTTCATTATCGTGGCAATAGACTACTTCTCCAAGTATGTTCAAGCGGAACCACTCAGCACCATAACTAAAAAGAAGGTATGCCAATTCCTCTAGAGAAACATCATAACAAGGTATGGTATACCTCGGGTTATTATCACTGATAATGGTAGGCAATTCGTGAGCCGAGGCACCGTAGAATACTGTGAGAAATTCAACATTCAGATCCGGTTCAGCTCAGTATCAAGGCCACAAACCAATGGGCAAGTTGAGTCAGCCAATAAGGAAATACTCAATGGTATCAAGAAGAAAATCGAAGGAGCTAAAGGGTTATGGGACGAAGAGCTACCAGGAATTCTCTGGGCCAACCGCACTACTGTGAAAGAATCAACAGGTCATACTCCCTTCTCACTTGTTTTTGGATCAAAGGTTGTTCTGCCAGTAGAAATTGGGGTTCCCTCCACAAGGGTGACTTGCTATTCTTTTACTGAAAATGATGAAGGAAAAAGGGTGAACTTAGATTTACTCCCGGAGACCCGTGGTAACGCTCTCCTACGGTCAATCGCCCAGAAACAAAAGATGACTCATAAATTCAACAGGCATGTAAAGACGAGAATACTCAAACCATGAGACTGGGTGTTACGCAAAATAGAAGCCACGGGGAAAGCCACAGAAAAAGGGAAGTTAGGGGCCAACTAGGACGACCCATTCATAATCATCACTGCTATCAAAGCCAACACCTTTGAGTTAGAAGATGCAGAAGGAAAGGCACTGAAAAGACCTTGGCATGCAGACCACTTGAAAAAAAATTTCATTTAACAAGTCTTGTAAGGGGCATATATCATCAGCATCACACATCAGCATCAGTCCAATTTTTAATTTTCAATTTTCAATTTTCATTTTAGTTCAGTTCAATTTTCATGTAATCAACTCTAATACAGTTTGCATCAGTTTACAATTCCGTGGCTGGTTCCACGGTTAGGCGGTATCAATATCTTTTGATACTTTGTCAATTTTCAATATTCTTTTTGCAGGAACCGTTGTTATTTACAACGGTTAGGCGGTATCAATATCTTTTGGTACTTTGTCAATTTTCAATATTCTATTTGCAGGAATCGTGTTATTTACAACGGTTAGACGGTATCATTATATTTTGATACTATGTCAATGTTCAATATTCAATTTTCATTGTTCAGACCGTTTATGGTGGTAGTACCTACGGTTAGGCAATGTCAACAGATTTGATACTTTGTCAATTTTCATTTTTCACTCAATATGTGATAAGATCATGCTATGTGCAACGTTAGCCGGTATCACAATGTGATACTTTGTCATTTTTCAGTATTCAGCATTCAATAAACGAAACAAGAAATAAATGCAAAACTTGTTAAATGAAGATTAGTATATATACAGTCAAAATGGTTACAATTATAAGTCAATGTTTAAGCCAAAGTTTCCGGCCAAAAATATACAAAAATACAAGGGATAAGTAGAATAGAACTACAAGCTACGATCAGACCGGCGGCGGAGAAGAAGTTGGATCGGCTTGCTGGGGAGAGGGTGTGAATCTGATGATGTCTTCGAGGTCAGGCCATGGTTCTTCACCCGCCAGCTCCGCAGTCAAACCACGGAAAGTCTCCTTCTTGTTAGATAGAACCTTCGATAGACCTGAAGATTCTTCTTGAAGAGTAAGGAAAGCAGACCTCTCCGGAGCCTTGGGAAATGGAGGATAACAGACGGGTATTTTCTCAACATCGAGAGCGAGTGCTCTCTTCTCCCTTTCGGGATCCATTTTCTTCTCCCACTCCCGCTGCTCCTCCTCGTCCTCTGCCACGGCCTTCTCCAATACTACAGAATCTTTGTCAAGGATGGGCTGGAGGTTGGCCGTGGCTTGGTCATGGCTCTGCTCGGACAGCTCCAAAAGCTTGGGAAAGTCAATTCCCATCTTTTGAGCTGCCAACTTGAACTTCTCCACTTCCACCAGCGCCCCGGTATTCATCATCTCCTCGGACAGGGCCGTCAACAGTGGAGTCACTGCATCGGAAATTAACCACTGCCGGGCTAGGAATGCAGTTCTTTCACCGCGGCTTGTAGACCTTCGCCGCATCAAGTACCCTCTCGAAGCGGTCCATATCTTCCATCACGACCTTAATTACTTGCTCATTTTCAGAGACAAGTTTATCGTGACAAGCGAGCATCCGGGTAACCTCCGCGTGAATCTTCGCACAAATGCCGGATGCTTGGTCCATTGATTGGCCCGCCAAATCGAGGGCCTCTTTGATGCGGCTCCTCCATTTATCAGCTAAGGCTAGGCGCTCGGATAGTTCCTTACACCTAGCCAGCTTCTCCTTCAAACCCGGCAGATCGCCCAATTATGCCTTAAGCTTCTCAAGCTCAGCGTTTTGAGCCTCCAGTTTGGAGCTCAGGCGGTCATTCTCGGCCGCAAGTGTCCGCTGGACGACCAGCTCATATTCCGCCCTCAGCAGGGCCTGTTAAATAAAAACAAGTTAGAAGGATATCAAACGAACAACAAAGATAAAACTTAATAAAGATAAGACTTACATCTGCGGCAGAGGCACGAGCTTGTTCGGCTCGCTCAACCGGGGAAAGGGAATTTAGATACTCTATATCCCTCTCGCTCACCAGATTCCTGGAGGCGCGGTTGATACGGGCTGTTAGATCAGATCAATCCAACTCCACGAACGCCACATCGTCCCTGTGTAGACGGATGCGGCACTAGTAAACTTTTTCATATGAATAGGGCGGTGTCCCGCCTGACTCAACCACGTTTGCCCTTCTCCTCAGCAGTGGGCTTGGGCCTTGGACGGGATGAACCGCCCTCCGCCATGGTTTCCGCCGGCCTTTTCTCCGCCAAAGGCACGGCGCTTTCAGCAGTGTCAGACTCCTGCGGAGAAGAACTTGATTCATCCTCAACCTCCACAAGGTCGACGGGTTTAGCCGGCGTGGCCGGCGCGGCTTTCTTCTTCGCCCCGGTTTGAGGCGACTTGGCCTTTCTCTTAGCCGTTGTCTTTTTCCTCTTCACCGGCGGCTCACCCCGTTCCACATGCGACGGAACAGGGGCTTCTTTCCGTTTCTCCAGGAGAGAACGGGCCTCTGGCTCCGTCAGAGCGGCTTCTACCCCGGCCATGTTGGTGTTCCTGTTCTGCACCGAAATACAATCAGATGACAGAATCTAAGACAAGAGAAAAGGAAGCTTGAGGAAATACCTTTGGCGGGGTAGGTAAAGGACTTGTGTCCGCCGCCCTCTTGGTGCAGTTGTGTGTCATAGACATCAAATTGAATTTGCCCATCAGGTTTATGTATTTCTTCTCTAGTTCTTCCCGGGCTACACCTGCACAGACATAACGTTCAGAAACCGGCGGAGCATTATCATGAAACGCAATAAAAACAATACTTACGTTTATGTATTTTCAAGCTTATTTCAAAAGCTGAAAGTAATAATTCTATGTTTAAGTACCGTTTCCGGGGGATCCAGTTCTGCTGTACATGTACCAGTTTTCGCCCCTGAACCACGGACATCTTACCTTATTCTATAATCACCGCCTCTTCTACTGTACATTGCAGGACGTTGTTAAACTTATTTATTTTGGGCTTAATGTCAAAGGTGGTCTTAAAGTTCCACGGTTCAGAACTGTACAGAAATGCGAACTTTGTCTGGTAACCCTTCTGGTTATCCGGAAGTTCCCCTACTAACTTATAGCCCCTTCTATGGGCGAGGGTGATCCAACCAGCCCCATAGTCCTCGGACAAGCAGAGCCTCGCCCGGAATATATATCTAAACGCCGTGAGTGTAGGTTTTATATTCAAAACCTTACACACTATCAAAAATGTCGTGACGCAACCCCAGGCATTAGGGTACACTTCAGCCACGGTCACGTTTAGTAACTTGAGTAAATCCCTAATAAATGGATGAAGAGGGAACCTCAAACACAACTCAAATGTCGGCATATATACAACAATACAGTTAGGTGGGGGAAACCTAACGGTATCTAAGTTGGCCGGTCTTATAATGTTAATACCGTCAGGAAGGCCCCACTTTTCTGCCAACTCCTCCCGGGAGGTGTCCAACTTGTTCCGGGTCTTCGAATCAATAAAATAATTCAAGGGACCCCCATTTTTGATGTAGAACGGAGGAGGTTTAGAAGCGTCGCTCTTCCGGCCAGACGAATCTTTGCTTTGCTCCATGTTAGTATCTACAATCAAGAATCCGTCTAATTCAGGGTTTATTTTTGTTAGATAATGGGGAGGAAAAGCTACATCTACTTCCCATGGAGCGGGATATTTTATTTCGGGCGGACAAAAGGGATGAACAGAAGATTCACTTCCACTCCTTATTGGAGAAAAAATCTGGGTTATGTTAACCGAGGTAGTCCAGTTCGAGTTATCATCCCCTATTATTCTATTTCCACAAGAGGTCTCCTCAAGGTTAGCCGGAGTCACGGGGATTTTCAAATTAGCTTGGTTATCATCCATATTCGGGAAAAACAAGAAAGTTATACAAATTTTATGGGAAAAGATTACGAATATATGCATACAATGTTCAAGCATGAAGATCAAAACAATTCATCAAGAACACATTGAAGATGTTCATGAATATATTCAAGAACACCAAGAACAGATTGAAGATCAAGAAAATAAATAAAGATCTTCAAACAAATTCAATCAAAAATCAGTATTCAATCGAAAAATTTGAGGAAAAATAAAAAATACCTTGTTTGTGTTCTTGAAGATGTCAGAGATTTGAATAACGAGAATTTGTCAGAGCTTCTCTCACTAGGATTTTCTCTCTCTAAGTTAAGATTTTTGTGAATGAGTCAAACAAAGTAATGACTTTGACCAAGAATTCCACTATTTATAGGGTCAATAAATGCCCAATTACCAAAATACTATTCATGTCAGAGATTTGTCCCAGCCAAGGGGAAAAGTGTAGTACCGTTATCCGCCTCACACGAAGGAATGTGACTCGGACCCTGTTTTTTTAGCCCAAGAAGGTGATCTTGGGGCTAAAAATTCTAAGTGTGTACCGTTGTCCGCCTCACAAGAAGGAATGTGACTCGGACCCTGTTTTTAGCCCAAGAGGGTGATCTTGGGGCTAAAAATTCTAAGTGTTGTATCCTTGGCCCGTGATACCGCAGAAGAACAATTTCATATCTATCTCCAAGAAAGGAAAAAATCCTCATATTTTCCCGTGGCACCGTCGCCATAGAAGAAATTTCATTCGGACTCTGTTTTGGTCCTTTACTAGATGCAAAACATTCTAAGTATGAACAAGCCACCCGCGGGAAACCTTTGGGAACACCCGATATTCAGTCACAAAACTTCCCACGGAACACTTGTCCAGCACCAGGCACAATAATCTCAAGCAACCCGCGGCACCGCAGCTATAGTTCAAATTTCAGTCGGAACCCGATTTGGCCCAATGCGATCCTAAAGGTATTCCTATATTCAGAATAAGCGGACCCCCGTCAAGAGCCTGGGGCTCACCCACAGCCTTGGGGCTCATCCACAACCTTGGGGCTCATTTATACGATAGCTTCAATACGGTATCACGGTATGGCGGTACCACGACCAAGATCAAAATCCCCTGGATTTGCTAGGCTTATCATTCCGCATAAAGAAAAATGTCACGACCCGATCCGGTTCTTACATAATCCTTCATGCGTGGGGCTAAATGCTATGGTAATGTTTAGCTGTGTGAATTTTGTCAAACCAAGAAGTCAATTCTTGACCTCATCCGTTGACCGGCTCCTAGTCAAGGTCAGACTTTCTCACTTCCAGCAGAAATAATCGTCATGTAACTACCATGTAGTTACCTATCTTCTGCAGTAACCTCTTATTTCCTAAAATAGGTACCTCCAACCTCCCACTTCTACTCCATTCATGAGTAACCGCCGCTGGGAGTATATAAAAAGCGAATAGCTACGCTAACTACCCCTAAACCTTCATTACGATACCGAAACTCTGCCAAAATTCACTCAGACAGTTACCTCCCGCTTCGCCACTTCCGTTGGTCGTTAACCACCACATAAAACACCTCTATCTATTCTTTTATACTCATTATTCATTTACTTTTTCCCTATTCCGTTATCTGACTTGAGCGTCGGAGAGGGTTTCCGGAGAACCCCTCGGGCAAGGCTAACTTGTTGTTGTGCAGGACAGACGAACCACTTTCTGAAGGTGTCGCTTCGCCCGTTGACCGACGTTTGACCACTGTACAACTTCCACTTCAGGTATTTCACGTGCCTTACACACTTCCTCATTTCATAGTCGAAACACTTTGTATTTAAACTCATTTTTAAAAATATTGTGTTGAAAGTGCAAGTATAAGATTATAAGATTATTATACTTCACCTTGAGTCTCACTAGTATAATTTATATGTTACGACGTATGTATATTTTTAGAGAATTTTCTTCAGTACGTGAAGTAAATAACAATCATGAAAAACTATCATCACAAAATAATTAGTAATAAATTAATCATGAATTTTTTTAAAGAAGGTCTTACTGAGTGAAAGTTTTAAATATTAAGCATTTATTTTTATACTTAAAATATCATCATCATCAAATCTATTGTATTCCGTTTATATAGACTATGAGCAAATTTATGGGGGGAGGGAATGAGACCGCAACCTAAACCCATACATGTGGCCAAAGTATCTCTCGACTCTAGAAAACTCCCCAAAAAAAGATACCTGCAAAACGAAAATGATTGAGTAAAGTTGAAATCACATGTCTGCATCATACGACACAAGGTTTGCCCTTCATAAATATAAAAATACATAAAAAACAATATAAATAAAAATAAAAACTAGCTAGGTAATGAAACGAATAAAAGATGGTATGTAAAATGCAAAAGAACAAGAAAATCAACAGGTAAGCGAGAAAAGTATCATTAGTATAAGACATAAATAAAGCGCCTCCAACTACCCCTACCCCTGGTCAGATCCTTAGAGAGGGTTAATTTATGCAAGTCATTTTTTATTTGTGTCTCTTACGATCTCTCAGGTCTTTCTCGACTTCTCTTGCAGATGCTTTCGATCCTTGTCACAGGGGCATCAGAAGTCTTTCTCTGCACATGCCTAAACCATATGATCAATCTATTTTCACGCATCTTTGCAGAAAGAGGGGCAACTCGTAAGTTCTCTCTAGTTAAACTCCTGGTTTCTAATTCTATCCATCATTGTGTGCCCGCACATCTATCTCAACATACATGTTTCTGTAACTTTCATCCTATGTTGAAAAGTTTTCTTTATGGGCCAACATTTTGAGCCATACAACAAAGCATGCTTAATTGCAACTCGGTAAAATTTACCTTTTAACCTACTTGAAAACTTCCTATCACATAGCACCTCGGTAGTTGCTCGCTACTTGAGCCAACATGCTTGTATACTCACTGAAGTTATTAAATACTCCCTCCTATTCATTTTTACTTGTCTCGTTTACTTTTTCACATTTGCTGAGGTAATATTTTGACTCTTAATATCTCTAATTATGTTTCATTAAAAATTATTAAAGTTGATATTAATAATCCTTACATTGAGACGGATAAAAGAACACCCTATTTAACTATATTTTAACTTAATGATTAAGAATAAAATACAAATTAAAAAAATTGGTAAGTAGTGACAAAAAGTAAAAGAGACAAGTAAATACATAGGAAGGAGTATTTGACATGTCCTTTTGAATATCTCAAAAAGAAAAAAAGTACTTTTGAATGTTTAATAGGACAAGTTAAATTATTTTTTAGTATCATTTACCAACTACAGCCTTTAAGTTTACTCAATTTCAAATAAACAGCCGCAAACTTTTTTTTTACCAACTACAGCCTCCAACTTAACAAACATGACATCGAGACATCCAAAACACCCCATTTTAACCCCATTTTTAACCTTTTTTTTTTGCTGTTCTGGCTGTCTCGATGTCATGTTTGGTAAGTTGGAGGCTATAGTTGATAGAAAACAAAGTTTGCGGTTGTTTATTTAAAATTGAGTAAACTTAAAGGCTGTAGTTGATAAATGATCCTATTTTTTAACACCTATTTTAGTTGTTAAAAAGAGTTAATATGAACTTTTTATATGAAGATGAACTTAAATAACTTGAGAACGATATCACTTCTAGTAATGTTGCTTTGAAAAAGGGAAAGAATAAGATTAGTCTTTTTCGCGTTGACTATAACAATATAAATATTGATTTGCCGAGTAGAGTTAAGAAATGGCAAAAGTAGTTCTTAATGTGAGTGAAACTCATTTTCTATGTAAAAATAATTTTGGTTGTTAAAATTTGTAATGAATAATTAACCATTATCACAAGAGCTTGGTTTATTTAGGAACATGCAGTAGTTAATTTTTAGAATGCCTCAAGTTCGTATTTGAACTTTCAATGACCTAGGGATGAGATTTGAAATAAGGATCCTTGTCACTTAAAAATTTTCTTTTCATTCCTATTCTCATAAACTTTTTCATTGGATCCACAAAAAGCTAAATTATTTTATAATCTATTAAATTTATTGAATTCGTTTTCATTTTTTTTCTTTTTCACAACAAGATGTATAATTTTGTGGCAATGTTATTATAATATAATTATATAAGTAAAATAAGATATAGTAATATAACCCGATTATTAAATGTCGGGTACCAAGCTCTCCCTAAATTGCAATACTTTTAATTCACTGAATCCTGAACATTGCATGCTAATAATATTCCACTATCACTCTAAATTCTTTAATTTTTTAAATATATTTTAATATTTTAAGAATTAATTACGAACTACAGCCTCAATATTTAATGATTTTGTGAATTACAGTCTTGATGTTTTTTTTCTTGCGAATTACGGCCTCCAAAGTAGCCCTTCAAGCCAAGTGACCAATTTCGTACAATTGTAACCATTGACCACACTTTTTACCTTTGACTTTCCTTTTTTGTTTTAATTTTTAATTTTTTTGAGTTTTTTTGTCCTTATTTTATTTTTTCTTTCCTACTAATTACCAATTCTCTTTTCACCTCCATTGTTGCACATCAAAGAGCTTAAAATTGCTCTCCCACCTCCAAATTGCTCTCGTTCTTCTCAAAATTCATTTTATTCATTCTTTGTTGCAAGACATACAACACCTTTATCCAAGGGCCCCAAAATTTTTTTTTTTAATTGCTCTTTTTTCTCTATATATATATATATATATATATATAATATATATATATATATATATATATATATATATATATATATATATATATATATTATATATATATATATATATATATATATATATATATATATATATATATATATATATATATATATATATATATATATATATATATATATATATATATATATATATATATATATATATATATATATATATATATATTTAATAGTAAATATAGTTAAATTACAAGTAAATGTTGGATTATAATATAAGGTTAAGGGATCAAATCCTTAGTAAAACAATTATTTTTTTATAGACAAATAGATTTATATTATAATGTCATTACTATCTATTTTTTATAATTTAACATTCATCATTTTTAGTGCGTGTTTATATTTTTCTATCTTAATTTTAATTGTGTTTTTTTGGAGAATTATTAGGCAAATATATAGAGTCAAGAACACTTAGTTTTTTCAAATAATAATTATAGGGAAGATTCAACTCTATTTTTTATTAAATATAATTTTTGCAATGATTCAAGTTTGTTTAAGTCGATATGATTTTAATACTTTTATAGCTTAACTAGTGTCTAATGATATTCATTCGAGTCATCGTTAAATTCGAATTAGGTGTTTCGGGTGAGCTTGTAATCGGATTTCGTGTCCACATTGTTTTTACATAATTGTAAATTTTTAAAGTTGAATCAAATTAAATTCGGTTACAATGTCGTATAAATTTCGAGTGATCGTGTCTGTTACTAACACCTCTAGTTTTTATATAGTAAAAAAGTTTTTTAGTGTATCGATAATTTGCCCCCCTAATTTAAAATCCTGACTTCGTCCCTGCCTTTTTCACCATTTTTAATCACTTTCCCACCTCAAAATTGATCTCCTTCTTTTCAAAATTCACCCTCACTTTTATCAGATTTTGAAGAGCTTTCATCTCCATTATATAGCCATTAGAGACTATTAAAGAGATAATTGTCTTGGATTCATTGAAACCCTAATTAATGAAAACTTGATTGATGTAGAAACATATTCAAACTACATTAAACACATTTTTTTATAAGTTACATTTTCAATCTAAGATCTTTTTATTAAAATTGTAGCAAAATGATTTATTAATTTAGACTTTAGACCATGAACATTTGCAAAGTTTGATCTACACATTTGCAAATTATTTATGATTTGCTAATTTATTTGTTCTCTTTTTTTGTGTTTTCTTTTATTGATTAATAAGATAACAAATGATTTTTGGTTGTGTTGACACGAAAAGCTTGTAAAACGATCTTTTAAGTGTCTTAAATTTGTTTATACATATAAACAGGATAAGTGGGATGAAATGGTATTAGGAATGATCATGTGTTTAGTATAAGTCAGATCCAAGTCTTGGGGTTTGAAAATTTTTAATTCGAACCTAAACCGTCTGGGGTGTTGGATCTACAGCTGTTTAAATGTGATCCGACTCGAAAATGCGACCCGAAAATGTGTTGCTTTTTGAGGATCGAAGTTGCACATGAAGCGGTTGACAACCGAAAATGAAAAAAACTGAATGCAAATTGTAATTGATTTTTATAACTGACATATAACAGTTAACCGAGATGACCTGATCAACCTAATAGTGACCAAACGAGTCATATCCGACTCGAATCATGCTCGAAATTGTACTTGATCCGACTAAAACCGACTCAACCCGAACTAATTTCTAACCAAATTGCTGTAAACGTGAACCAAATTGTAATATAGAATTATGACAGACTCATATTCATAAATTAAATTTTATAAACACAAATTCTTGCGAGAGGTCGGGCCATGATATATATATTTTGAAATATTATAAGTAGGTGTTAAGAAGAAAAATTGTAATAAACTACATTATCTATAGGTCTATTTGCAAAAAACTACCTAATGTATATTTTTTTTTTGCAAAAAACTACCTAATCTAATATATTTCTTTGCAAATGACTACCACTTAACGAATAACGTTACTTGAACGTTAAAATTGAGGGTTTAACCAATTTGAGATGTTAACTTGTCTATGTGGTAGTATCTCATTGGCCATTGTTTTTATAATAGTTAAAATCAAAACAAATAATTCAACAAATCTAAAGATAAAAGATATTTAACGTCATTTTTACTCATTAGGATGATTTGTTTCTTAAAAAAAGGACGCCGTGATTACCCTTACGGGTAATTCTTTCGAAAATCCGCTCGAAACAAGTACTTATTTGTCTATATTTTGATACGTACATCGAAAAATATATTTAACATTATTTTTACCCATCATGATGATATTGTTTTCAAAAACCAGATGTCACATTTATCCTTATGGGATAACTCTTTCGAAAATCTAGTCGAAACAAGCATAGTTATCTGAATCCCGATTCTGATCAACAATTCTACGATCTTACGATCCAATAATGGGCGACCGATCCAGATCATAGGTAGGATCTTAATCTGGTAGAATCGTGCGATCATACTTTTCTCAAAAATTTAGGTGATAGGATCATAACACAATTCTACGATCCTACGATTTTACGATCCGATCCTACATGGGTAGTTTTAATTGTAAAATATTTCATATAGTATAAATTTTAGGGAAATTCTACATGGTAAGCACCAGGTTAAGGGAAGCGCCTGTAATAACGAATCTTGTTTTCGTTTCTACATGGTAAGCACCAGGTTAAGGGAAACTAGTTGCCGTAACTATATGGGCTAAAAAACGTTTGAATTGTCGTTTAAAGGTCAAATTACCATATTGTCCTTGTTTATTCTCCCTCATCATCTTCTTCCTTTAACTCCTTTCTTCACCTTCCTTCACCCATTCTTGAACCTCCATATTTTCAATTTTCCTTCTTGCTTTCAAATACTCCATTTTAAGTGACCCTTTATGAGTTCTAGACTCATGGAATTACTTAGACTCATGGAATTAGCTTAACTCTTCCTAATAATCAGATTTTGCCTTTGGGGTGATTTTCCAGAAAATGCTACCATTGATGAAGATTATGAAGAGGGTAAAGATTCAAGTATTTCTGAAAAATATTTTATAATAATTTTCTGGGTAAGAGGGAGGTTGGAGAATATGAAAATACTTGAATGGAATTGAGGGACTACTGTTTCCTTTAATGAAAATGAAATTAGGATGTGAAAGGACAGGTAGATTATAATAATTTCATATTTTTCAATCACAACAGAGGGTAAATTATAGTACTTGAATGAAAATACTTGATTGGAGAATATGAAAATACTTGAATCTTTCTTATAACAATTTAGCCATTGTTGTGATTGGAGAAAATGAAGATTATGAAGAGGGAGATGAAGACTATGAAGACTGAAGAGTGCAAAATCGTCATTTCCATATTTAACGGCCACTTAACGTTTTTTAGCCAATATAGTTACGACAGATAGTTTTACAACAGTTGGTGCTTACCATGTAGAATGAAAAACAAGAATAGTTATTGTGGGCGTTTCACTATACCTGGTGCTTACCAGGTAGAATTTCCCTAAATTTTACTTACGTATAAATATATAATTAAGAAATTATATTAATACCTTTATGAAATTCAAGTTTTTCTGAATTTGCAGTTTAAAAATGATTATTAAAAGTATTTTTTGTTCAAAACTTAATAAATATAGTCAAATAAGTTTTACTTACACCTTAAAACTTAAAAAGATAACAAATGTAAATGATAATTATTAATTCAAAGCACATTGATACATATTTGTAGGATCGTGTGATCCTACAATCCGATTCTACCAATTTCGATCCTACCCCCTCAACGATCCTACGTAAAATCCCGATCCTAATAACCATAAACAAGTACTTATTCGCCTATTTAATATTCGAAGCAACATATTCGAAAGAGTATATCCCATAAGGGTAATCACACGTCCGTTTTTTTTTAAATTAATCATTATGATGGGTAAAATGACTTCAAATATCTTTTTCGGTTTACGCATCGGAAAATAGTCGAATAAGTACTTATTTCGACCGAATTATCTAAAGAGTTATTCAATAAGGGTAATTGCGATGTCCGTTTTGTGAAATTTTTTTTGTTATGATAGGTAAAAATGACGTCAATTATCTTTTATTTTTATTTTGTTAATTTTTGTGTTTTAATTTTAAATTATTTAAAAATACAAAGACTAATGAGATACTGCTATATAGATAAGTTAACCTTTCAAATTGGTTAAAACTTGAATAACTGATCTTCAACCGAATCGTGACTAGCCGGCCCGACCCGAGTGTGACCCGCCGCACCATGTTTTTGAAAAATAACCGATTCAAAATAAAACCAAACCGAACGACACCCAAATAAAACCAAATCGAACAACACCCAAATTAACACCTCTAGGTTGATCTAACGTCTTAAACGAGTCCTAAATGGGTCTAAATTTAATAATTCCAGCTTAAACATTTGTACATTTTCAAGGTTTCATTATTATCTAAATGAGTCTATAGTATGTATATCAATCAACATAAAGTCCTAAGAAATATAAAAATAAGTTAAAATCAAATAAATTGATTTTAGGTTATGTAATAGGGGCGAATATGAGAGGTCCAATATGTTCTTAAACTTTGACTATCACTGATTAAAGGTGTCTTTTAACCGGTGTATATACAAATACAAATTCTTGTAAGAGATTGTCTATTTGATAGACTATTCCCTAATTTGGTGAGCCTGCATCATTTTTAAATCACAAATTCTTACTTGAGACCGACTTTTGTAAAGACGGCTCTCAAAAGCACAGTCCAATTCTAAAAATATGTTGTTACAACTTTAAATATTAATTTAAGCTGGACTTTTAAAAGTCGTCTTTACAAAAAGGAAAAATTGTCGGGAATAACCCGTACTTTTAACGTTTGCCTGTGAATAATCCGTACTTTTGATTATTCATAAATAATCCCAACTTTATACTTAATTTGTTCCCAACACCCCCAATTTTTTGAAACTTGCTATTGTAGGTTGCCTTCAAGTAACCCATACAACCTTCTCCTCCTTCCTTTCTAATCGACATTTCCAGAAGCAAAAACCCCATTTCATTTCTAGAGTTCATGAATACATCCCAAATTTTGCAAATCAAAGACAAATCTTGGCAAGGCTATCTTCAATTGGTTGTGGGTACTCTTCATCTTCATTAAAATGGTAAGATTCTATTCTCATGGACTTTTTTTTTTCAAATTATGTTCAAATAGGTTTAGGGTTCACTGTGCGAAATTGTATTCGAAAATGAACCTGTTCGAATAGGTTTACTGTGCGAATTCTTCATGGTTTGCAATTTCAATGGTGAATTGTGCTTATCTTTAATTTTGTTTGTGCTTATCTTTAATTTTGTTTCACTTTGCGAAATTTAGGGTTAACTGTGCGAAATTTCAATTCCAAATTTCAATGGTCTGCAATTGCAATTTCAATACGTTCACTGTGCGAAATTTTGTTTGTGCTTATCTTTAATCTTGATTTTTCAATTCTATTTGTTGCATTCATAGGTTGATATACTTCATTCATTTACTGTGAAGATTTGGCATGGTGGAAAATTCAAAAGGACTGGGGTTGGTTTGGAGTATTTGGGTGGGGAATTTCGAACAGTTTCTGTTGATCCCGATTGGATTTCGTGGTTTGATTTGGATGAATTGGTAGTTACTAATGTTGGTATTGAGTATAATCATACGCTATACTACTCACTTCACAATTCTTCGACATTTGAAGAAGGTCTGCGTAGGGTTAATAGTGATGCATCTGTTATGAAAATGGCTACAATTGGAACAAAAATGAGGGTTGTAGAATTATATGTTGTGAATGAATTGGATGATTTGCAATTGTTTAGGGATTTTAATGTTTGTGCTAGAGAGAAATTAACTCCTAGGAGGGCACCAAAAATGGACAACAATGACATTGATGATCATGATTGTGAGGCTAATTCTCTTTTGGGTGAGAGTGAACATAGTGAGATTGAAAATAGTGGAGATGACAATGAGGATGAGTCATATGTTGCTAGTGAAGATTATGGTAGTGAGGATGAATCTCTTGTTTTAAGTGAAGATGTAGATGATGTAGATGATGTAGTTGAAAATGCTATTACAATTAATGAAGTTGAAAACACTTTGTCAGAATATGAAAATAGTGAAGGTGAGGATGCAAACAACAAGCAATTTGATGAGAACACGGACTTTAGGACATTTAAATGGAGTGTTGGTTTGAGGTTTGCGAGTGCAAATACATTTAGAGATGCACTTGTAAAGTATGCCCTTATTCAAGGGAGAAATGTGAAGATTAGCAAAAGTGATAAACTGAGGCAACAAAGATTAGGTGTTGTGTGTATACCAGGATGTCCATTTAAGATATATGCAAGTTGGGATAGGGCAACCGCATCTTTTGTAGTTAAGACATTGGTTCCACAGCATACTTGTCAAAGAAGCATGGATGGTAATAGGCAGTTAAGGTCTTGTTGGGTTGCAGATCAAATGCTAGATGTGTTTAAGGGAAGACCTCACATTCCATCAGCTGAGATTGTTGATTTGGTAAGAGAAAACTACAAGGTGATGATTAGTAAGGACATTGCGTACAACATAAAGTACAGTGCTCATAGGAAACTACATGGGTCGATGAAAGAACATTACAATAAGGTTATGGACTACTATGATATTCAAAGTTGTTATTACAATTCACATTCGGTTCAACACAAGTAAAATTGCGATGAAAAAAATCCATGAGAACAATGAGAATTCATTTTTGTAAAAAAAAAAGAAAAAATAAAATAAATGAAAAGTTTGAATTTTCTCTCTCTAAGCTTAGGGTTTAACAATGGAGTAAATTAAGAGGTTGAAGATGATGAATTTAGGCAGCAACCAGCAGCTCATAAGGGGAAGGAACAAGTAATTTCGTTGGGGTGACTTGCTACAACCGGTCAAAATTGAAGTGGGGGTGCTGGGAACAAACTGACTTCAAAGTTCGGATTATTTATGAATAATCAAAAGTACGGATTATTCACAGGCAAACGTTAAAAGTACGGGTTATTCCCGACAATTTTTCCTTATAAAAAACAGTCTTTCAAAAGAGCATCTACTTTTAAATTTAATTATGTTTTAATAAGTTTGGCCTGAAAAACGTCTAAAAAAAGACATCAAATCGAATTAAACCCAACCCGAACATTTTTTTAGTCAACAAAGGACATAAATAAAAATTGAGGCAAGATTGGAGTCTACGAACGCTAAAACCCTAAAATCATTCTCTTCTATTAGTTTGCTTTTAAAGGTTTCTCCAGTTTCCTTTCAAAAAAAAGTTTCTCCACCGAAGACAGCCTACTTCTCTCGCTACCAGATTTCTCTTCTGAGGTTCGTCTTTCTTCAGTTTTCTCTTCATACTCCTTGTTTCACGTTAATGTTTGTTCCTTCTGTTAGATTTTTTTCTTTTCGATTTATCTTTCTCTAGATCTGTTTGTTTATGCTTTCTCAAACCCTAATTTGCGATTTTTTTTTGCGTACTGATTGTAATCAAAATAATCACATTAATTTACAGTTTATTCCATTTTTGTTTACTGTTTTCGTTTTGTTGATGTTAGGCGTTATTTTGCAAAATGTCTCGTGTTTATATTGGAAACCTGGATCCACGCGTTTCTGAGCGTGACCTTGAAGATGAGTTTCGTGTTTTTGGGGTTATACGAAGGTCAGACTTTTCGATTATTGTTTTTTTTTCTATATTTCTAATCAGGTTTGATTTTGAAGAATTATGTTCCATGTTTATGGATTTAACAGATGAAGTGCAAGTTCCATCTTTTTTTTTCGAAAATCTGTTCATTTTGAGTTGTATTATGCCTATCATATGAATTGATCTAGCTAAAATTGTGTTTGTGCAGTGTATGGGTTGCACGAAGACCTCCAGGCTATGCATTTATTGATTTTGACGATCCTAGGGATGCAAAAGATGCAATCCACGCTTTGGATGGTATTATCTTTACGCATAATTCTTAAGGCTACACATTATGTTTGTTATGATTGACTTGTGATATTTCTATTTTGTTTAGTCCATTTATTTTTATGTTGTGTATTATTTGCACTTACTTTTCATTGTTCTCTTTATTGGTATTCATATTCCAATGGTAGGAGGGATTGGCTTAAATTTTTTTCTTTTCAGGCTGTAGTATTTAGAATTCTTGAAAGCTCTTCATTTTAAGTTTATTCAACTGTAGTTTATTTCAAATGTAGTTTTGAGCCTAAAAGATGGTAGCTAGAATTGCACATCAGTCATTGAGTACATCAATTCATCAATCAGAAATGTAGGATCAATGTAGTCAATAAACTATTTAGAGCCAATTTTCAGATTATCTTTAATAGTTATGTCACATATCGTTATTAAATTGTAGTATAATATGTGATCTAAAGTGTTGACTGGTCAATCTAATATTGATAGGTTAGTTGTGGTTGCTTTTTATTTGGAAAAGTTATCAACTTGTAAGAGTTTTGGGGTTGGAGGATGGATTGTTTAATGTTGTCTCTTGTTTTTTTGTTGTTAGATCTTTACATCTTCTACTTTGTGATATCTTCGTCCTTCTTTAAGCGTGTCTATTTGTATCTCTCTATGAAATCACTTTGAATTTCCATAAGATATCTTTGGCTAAAACAACAATGTAAGAGCCTTAATCCAAGATTGAGTTGGTTACATGAACTAGTATATCAACTCCAATGGTCATCCACATGGATTCTTATGATTTTAATCATTCTCAATCCATAAGTTTAGATCCTTTGTGTTCTTTTCCACTTTTTCTCACATTAACTAGGCTAGTCTTTTGTGTGTGTTCTCTCGTTTGTTTACAACATGGTAGTCTAATGGGTGTTCGATAAAATTTTCTCTTTAGCCTAAGAACACCTTGATCAATTGATGTTCTTATAATTGCTCTACATTTTTGTCACTCATATATACTTAATACTGTGGGTCACATTTTGTTGGACGTCCCCATTAATTTGAATTATGGACCTAAGATATTTGAAGCATTCACTCTGAGCGATTTCTTTATCTTTTAGTTTTATATATCGACTCTCTTGTTTTTGTTAATGTTGCACTGCATGTACTCCATTTTACTCCGATTTAATTTAAATTCTTGTGACTCCAACTTTGTCTCCATCGCTCTAACTTATATCATGCATAATACTCTAGGCTATACAATGTTATTGATCAAATGATCTCATTTAGGACCGCTACAAATAAAAGGGCTTAGGTTCGAGCCTTGATGGAATGATGGATGACAATCGTGATTAGCAAATCTTGTGTGGCCCTTCCTTTTGTCCCAATATTCGTCTTTACTTTTCAATACTTACCTTGCACTATACTAATGGAAGACAATCGTGATTAGTAAATCGTGTGTTGTCCCTCCTTTTCGTATGCTTTTTCCAAGTTAATTAAAAATTTTAAAACCATGTGTACATTGGTAAAAATCCAAATTGGTCCTTTGATAAGATGGTACATCGCCTTATATGTATCTCTATCGTTCTTTTCCATCACTTATTATGACATGTTTTATTCCTTGATAGTTGGAGCAACTTGGGTATCTCCTTTATTCTTGTAAATAGGCGCTAGAGTACTTTTTCACTTTCTTTAGAATCTATTTTGTCAAACACACTCTTCAAAGGCCTTTAATTTCGTCTCCCAATTTATCTTCGTTTTAATTTCCTTTTAAGTTGGCTTTGTTTTCATTATTCCTTCATTTTCCTAATGCAAGATGGAATTTTTTTTTCTTTTCCTTGTGTACTGTCCTCTTCACTTTACCGCATTGTATATTGCTTCTTTACCACGTTAGTGCCTCCAAATTCTCCTAAAATCACCATAGCTATTCGAGTGATGCCAGGTAGTAATTATAAAAAATCATTGATTGGGTATTGCAGATATTCAAGTGCTTGACGGTTTCTAAATTTTCCTCAAGCTTTTGGCTCTTAAAATGGGTGATTTTGGGTTGTATTGGACAATAAACTAAATATCTTTCATGTGTATTATCTTTTTGAAAAATTTGCTGTAGTATGTTTTGATGGAAAATGCAAACATTCTGCCCATTGATATACATTGCTATCTGTATGTACTCGTGTTTGTTTTGTTGTAGTGATCACGTCCTTGATCTATAGGGTTTTCTGCTTGGTTTATTCAAAGTATTTTTTGCTGCCTCCTGTATCATCAACTGTATTTGACGTGAAATGGAAAAGAAGATCATTAGATGTGTGCAGATGGATAAATTTTTGTTTCTCCATGTATCAACCTTGCTTTTATTGCCAACATGGCATTACCATGTTTATGTTTCTTATCTGGTTATCCTTAATCCTTTTTGCTCTTTTATTTCTCATTATTCAGGTAAAAATGGCTGGAGAGTTGAGCTTTCTCACAATTCTAGAGGGGGAGGTGGTGGCCGTGGTGGAGGTCGTGGACGGGGTGGTTCTGATTTAAAGTGCTATGAGTGTGGGGAGCCAGGTCACTTTGCTCGAGAATGTCGTACGCGTGTGGGTGGTGGTGGAGGTGGAGCAAGGCGCCGCAGCCGCAGTCCAAGATACAGGAGGAGCCCAAGTTATGGTAGGAGGTATGTATCAATACTCGTACTTTTGCTTCTTTTTCATGAATATGTCATATGATTGCTTTTTGTATCAAGATATTTGGCATATCCCTTGTAAGTTATCAGCGATTATTTTTTTTTATTGTTTTTGGTATGAAGGGTGGTTATTGGACATTTCATTTGAGTGAGATAGTAATACTGGATTTTATTTATTGTATTTATTTATGTGCAGGAGCTACAGTCCGCGTGGTAGATCACCACCTCCGCGACGTCGCAGTCCCTCACCGCGTGGAAGAAGCTACAGCAGGTCACCACCTTATCGTGCTCGTGAAGAGTTGCCTTATGCCAACGGGTAAGGGTCATATATGTTTGCTTGCTAACTTCTATGCTAGAGATGCGTATTGCCTCTTCTAGTGTGGCAATCATTCAACTCTGTTTATTCTTAATATGTTTTCCTTGCTGTTCTAGAAGATTGAGAATGTAGTATATGTTAAAAGTGCTCTCTTCATGTTGTGCAGTAATGGTGTCAGGGAGCGTCGCCGGAGCAGGAGCTAATTTGGGTTGTGTACTATGAAGATATTGAGGTCTATGTGTTTGTAGTAATGCTTGGACATCGTTCAACTCTGTTTAAGCTGGGTGCTGCCTGCAGCCACAGATCTTTGGATTTGGTTAAGTTCTTTTCTTACCGTGTTAATTAGTAATTTATATGTTTAGTAAATTGGCAATCAGGGTTAAACTTACGAATTGGTGATAGTTTCTATTACTTCTTTCTTTTAGATCTTTGCAAAATAGCTGGCTAAGTTTTGTACTGTTTTCTTGTGTCGAGGTGTCTTCATGATTCTACATTGGTAGTGTGCCCCTTCTGCTTCTGCATCATTGGTTTTCTGCTTCTACACTCCTCTGTGGTTTTGTTGCTCGCTGCCTTCCCCAGGATCTTCAATTTTATATTATTGTGGATCCCGGCTGGCTTCATCACTTGGATAGCCCTGCTAAATTGAATCTCAGCAAAATGATGCTTCTCCCTCCCCTGTGGTTTTTGTTCCTTGCTGCGTTCCCCAGGATCTTCAATTTTGATTTATTGTGGATCCAGGCTGGCTTCAGCAATTGGTCAAGCTATATCTTGATTGAATCTCATCAGCATGATGCGTCTACCTCATATGTTGCGACTTTTTTCTGTTTGCCTGGATAGACAAGCTGCTAGTGTTTCTTGTGGCAAGTACAGGCATTTTGTAGAAGTTGAGACTTTTCAGGACCTAACTTATGAGTCGACCTTGATGATTCGCTTTCTATGAGTAGCTATCTTAAAGCACGACAAACAACTTGTGGAGCAAGTGATCTTCAGTCTTTTGGCGCGTTAGATTTATTTTCCTTTCCTCGGGGGGCTGTGGTGGCCTGGTGGGGGAGGGCAGCTTTTACACTAGTGGATGATTGGGAATCGCCCTTTGCGCATCATGATAGTTTTATTTCTCGCTTTATTCAAGAGCACCGTCAGTGACTTTGGGGACTTGTCAAGTATCTTCCTTTCGTTAAGACGTAAGATTGATGATTTAAGGGGTCATGTTAAGTGTTGTCCATGCAGCTTTCCTCGTGTATTGCCTCTATTCCTCCCTTTTTGTTAAACCTTTGTTTCTTAATCCGTTTTATTGGTGTCAATAATATATAGTCTTGACGATTGAGGTACTTGTGTGAGGTGGTGTGTTTTGACGATTGAGGTACTTGTTTTGATAGATTGGAGTTTTATCTGGTTAGCATAGCATAAAGAGCATAAACGTCATCCTTCATGTGTGAATCGGTCCATTTGCAATGATATTTTATCTTTCTCCCGTTCCCTTTTGTTTTTCTGGTTGCATTACACTTTTTTAGCTTTTGTATTAATGTTTTAGTTGTAAATAAAGTTTGGTTCATTTTCTAAAAAAAAGAAGGTTCTTTTCAGATGTTCTTTTACTTGAAAACGGTTTTTGGTCATTCATCCTTACCAACCGACTTAACCTGAATGGTTGATTTTGCTTGTAATGTCTTGTGTTGATTTGGTGGTGTATGTAGTATCTTGCTTTCAATTGTTTTCAATAGACGTCAGGGCTTCCTTTTTTGTGAAAGACGAGAGTTGACGTGGACCGATATTTTAGATTGATGCAATATCACACCTGTGTATTTGCAATTGAGTTGGTTATAGTGGCAATGTAACTCTAAAGTCTAGTCTATAAGTTTGTGATTGTTATTACTCGTATTTATCCTGTGTGAAGACTGATATTTATCGACTGGGCTGGATGAGACTAGTGGATGCAGTTGTCGCTACTTAAGATATGAATAAATACTAGAAAAAAAGGGTTATTTCATATTTTTGAAATTGAAATTGGGTCGCTGGCTCCAAGTTGTGACACCAATGAACTGTCGGAAATTTACAAAGTGATGTCCTTTTGTTCCATAATTGCTTCCGGAAATCCAATCATCATGTGTGGACATGCACTAAATGCGCCAATTCATAGTAATACTTGTTGAAATAATCTAAACTAGAATTATACTTGTGCAATGAACATAAATTGTTTTGATTAATAACATGTAGGACTTTTATCTTCAAAAAAAAAAAATAACATGTAGGACTTTTCACATAATTCAACAAAGTCCTCATAGAATCTTTCATCATTACATAATAATGCATGATAATTATTAATTAAGCATTAGTAAATTATACTAAGTGTAATTATAATACATAATAGAAGTAATACTTAATTAAAGTGCTAATGTTATTATGAAAATTTACCCAGAATCATTCATCATATTTACAGTTTTTCTACAATAATTTCAACTATAAATTAACCAATAATAATCCCTTTTATTATTTCACTTAACCCGTGCTGTTGTTTGGTTACCCACTACTGATTTAGCAGGTAATTTTTTTTAATTTATCATTAAACATCTACCACTAAACAAAACCTCGTAAATAAATTTCTGTCTTATTTCTTTTAAACCCATTTTCTTTCGTTGACCTCTTCCGTCTCCTTTAAACAATACCATTGGAGCTTGTTATACTTAATGTACACTCCTGCTTGTTATACTTAATGTACAAAATGCTTTTTATACTTAATTTAACACAACAGGAAGAGGTGGGAGATAGATCCAAACAGGGCAAGGGATACACCAAGAAAAGAAAGCCAATCTCGACAAAATATTATCTCAACTCAAGCATGGGAAACAAACCAATGAAAAATGTGTAGTCATTTGATCGCAATTTCACTAGTTATTCCAACACTCGAGAGCTTTGGAAACTATAAGGGGTTTACTAACCCAAAGAACTCATATTTCAAAATATTGACAATGTTCACCACAGTTTATCTTGCCCAAAGGATTTAAACTCATATCATAACTTGCGGAAGCTCAAAAGATGTAAACCGTAACTAACTAATTATTCTAAAGTTAAAACATCCAACATCAAAGTCCAAAATAAGTATACAAGTCACTATAAAAAGTCTAAAGTAAATTAACCAAATCTACTACACACTTTCTAAAATCCTAATATCATTGCTACAACTTTTGTTCGTACTCAACTCAATATACTATCCATGTATACGCTAAACACCTCCGTTATCCCCTCGTTCCCGGCTGGTACCGATCTGTAAACAATCTAAAAGATGGAAACAACAGGGGGTCAGATTAAACTGAATGAGAAGTAACAATCCAAAACAACAAAACACAGTTATACAAAACATCTGTCTAAAAGCAACATCCTTTTCCTAGATCTATGTGCGCACAGGGAGTCTAGTTTGAGAGGTGCCCCATAGCTCTATGACTATGTCGCTCTCGGGTGAGGCTAGTCAATATTTAAATGACAATTCACCTCAAAAACAGGGAGTAGGGGACGATGTCCCTCAACTCCGTCAATGACCAGCTCGCAGCTCGATCCATTGACCATATCATAATCAACATAATCATTCATATCCAAATCATCATCAGTTCAAAACAATTTGATAAAGAAACTTTTCAAAATAGTAGTCTGGCCAGACCCCTTTTAGGGACTGTTACTACTCACCAACAATGTCGCTTCAAGAAGTCAAGACCAATTCACTGCAGCTGATTAAAAGAGCTCGTCACGTAGCCGTATCCTGAAGCATGACAGTAAGCGTAATCACTAACGAGCGTGTGTTCGATTCTTCTTACTAATAACAAATTACATCTCCTCTTATGTCTAAAAGTCTGAAACAGTTGCATAAATTAGTCTCATTTTAATTACGAATTTAACGTCTAAATATTTTAATTAATGATGGTAGTAAAAAAAAAAAAATTATACGATGATTAGAAACTTGTCAACTCATAACGTAGTTATGAAGTGTAACAAGTAACGTAAACTTTGGAGGTAAAAACTTAAAGTTGAGCAACTATCCATAACGTTTCGGGATAATTATAATACTTACCCGAAAAATTTATTTACCCATGTTGAGAATAAATTAAATATTTCATACACATATACAAGTGGTTTTTAAACATGAGGTACAAGTTAGATAACTTGTTATATGTACAACAATTTTTACCCAAACCTTAAACTATCTTAGATAAACCTTTCTTACATTATAATAGACTAAATTAAGGACAAAAACCACATAAAATCAGCCCCCAACAGCAGCCCCATATGGCTGTCCCCTACCCCCTTTTAGCTCTTTGTACACTTACTCACTCAAGCAAATTGTTCTATTCAAAACCTCTTTGTTCTACCCAAAGCTTGTGCATCATTACAAGCATGCAAGAGACAATTATTAAAAGCAAAAACACTTCAATTAGAGACCATTTTATTCAGCCATAATAACCAACAAATTGCTCCCAAATTCATCCAAGAACAAACACTAGAATCCTTCAAAGTTTCAACTACAAAAACACCTTCTTTTCTCATCAAATCTTCTTCAAAAACCCATCTAAAACTTCTAAACATTTATGTTTATAAACTCAAATCTTCTATAAAAATAATGTTCATCTCAAGAGCTTTCCATAGACACCAAACTTGGAGAAATCCACAAAGTATAGAGTAAGTTATGTCCATTTCTTTATTTCACTTGTTTTGTTAAAACTTGTTCATGTAAAATTTTTTTTTACATGAAATCTTTCTATAAACTAAGATTATTATAAAAATGGGTATTTCATCATAATAACTAAGAAAAATAATCTCTTAAGAAGGCCAAGAAATTTAGGCTAAAAGAAGAAAATTTGAAATATTTTTCAATCAACTTACATTCTCCTATTTTTGTTTCTTAGCCAAAAACTCTCAAGTTGTGGGACTTGTTCAACAAGTGTTGCTCAACACTAATCAATCTCCAAAGTAACAAAATATCAAAGAGTGAGTAAATCTAACAATTTTTATTTAGAAATCAAAAGTCATTAAGTTACATAGAAAGATCCGAAATAATGCTAGTTTTGAATTTTTAAAAATAAGTGTAGCAAAAGAGTTGGATCTTAGTGATTGAGAAGTTGTAGCAAAGACTAAGGAGTACTTTCGGAGCTAAGGATCGAGGTATGTCACATGGGGTGATTTTTAAAGGATTTAAGAACAAGTTGGGAAAGTTTTGTATAAACTTGTTTTTAAAAAATAAAATTCCCAAAGAGAAGTTCTTAAATCTTGAAAAATGATATCAAAAAGATAATTTTAAGTATGAAATGATTTATTACACGTATTATTATTGTGGGCATCATGCATGTTGATTTTATGAATTGTTGTGTGGTTAAAGGCATGTTTAACAATACTTTGTGAAAGTATTTGTGATGGAAATGGTTATATGGATTTGGAAAATATTTAAAATGCATTTCAAAAATAATTTCCAGTAGCTATATGCTAAAAAAAAAAAAATCTCTTGAATAATTTTGTTGCAATTTATTCGTTAAATCGATATTTTAAAGGATTTTAAGGTGTTAAATACTCTTATTATGAAATATGGTATTACATAAACTCTTGATTATCAAAAATAATTAATAAAATCATATTATAATGTCTCCAACAAGATTTGGCCAGAATATATTTAATTTGGAATTTTTCATGTTTGAGTAATCGTTAAATTGTTTATCGGTAAATTGTTAAATATTAAAATATAAAATAATTACTAAATGAAGACATATGGACTTGAAATTTTTGTCACATACTCATATGAACAGTAACTAAATTTGGTAAAATTTTGAGAATATTTTATTGACGTTTAAGGACCTTAATAAGTTTTACTCGGTTATTAATAATCGGTAATTTAGAAAATGGTAAAATACAAAATAAATACTAAATAACGTTTTTTAAGCATGAAAAATTTACAAGACACTTATATAAACAGTAGATACATGTTGAAAAATTTATATGGATTTTCGTGACCATATATGGACTTAAATAAATTTTATTCGGTTTATCGGTAAAATAACAATATTAATTTTTAAAAATACCCAGCACGGTTTTTAATGGTTATTTAAAATTTTATATTCCTTAAAATAGTTTCTAGAACATCATAAAATTTTTATATTATTTTATTCGGACTTAAATAATTTTAAACCGATTTTATTTGATTTATCGATAAGATGTCTATATAAAAAGATAAAATATCATACATGACATTTATAAGTTTAAATGAGCTAATAAAAACATTATATAACTTCTAAAACTTTGGTAAAAAAATTATTAAGCTAATAATTAATTATTTACTAATTTATCAAATTCATAAATATTGTTTAATTATTTAAAGGCATAATATTGTTAATTAAATTTGAGTAAAAATAGACTTATATCAAAAACATATAATTTTGTTAGTATCCTACTGTCTCATAGTATAAATGAGCTTTACTTAGATGGTTTATAAATTTTATAGATTTAAAACATCATTTAAATAACGGTAAATACCTAAATTGTCGAAATAATTGTAAAATCATTATAAATTGGCATAACCAATTATAATCTAATGGGACAACCTTAAAATCATTTTAATTAAGGTATTATAATGACTTGATTAATTTGGGCCTTGTTGGAGGATTAATATGTATTTTTGTAAATCAGTTATCGATTTTATAACCGGCGAAATATCTCGTATTTAAGAAAATAATGTTTTATGAAATCTTTTGTCATAATGATTTTATAGACTTATGAACTATATCATACTTGTTTTGAATGAATTTCAAAACCTTTGATTGAAACAAAACATTTTAATGGTTTCCTTGAAAAATCGTGTTGAATTGTTAATCACTTTTTGTTGCGATGCATTTCCACACATGCGTATGATGCCCCAATATAATACAAAGGTTATGTTTGATAATATGATTATGCTAAGCATGATTTACCCATGTGGGAAATATGATGATTTGATTTTTGCTATATTGTAAAGAAAATATGTTTTGCTATGTTGCAAATAAAAGATGTTTATCATAAGAAATAAGTTAATATTTTTGACTTTTCAAATGCTATTGAAATTACAAGGTATATATTATATACAAAAAATGTTTTAGCCTAAATGGCGGGTACATATGCCACAACAAATGTTGTGTGCATGATTAAACGGCTCACCAATGCTGAGCGCTTATTGTTCACAATACCATTGTGTTACACTTGCCGGACATGTCGCGGACGGTAGACTGACTACCAACCGAGTCACAGGATGACTCACAGAGTACCCATGCAAACTTAATATTTGAGTTTGAAGTTGATTTGGATCCATTGAGATCTTATGATTTATGATGAAAAATGAGAACTTGGAATTATTATGAAACCATTGAATTGAGTTTGAATGATGATATGATTGATCAAATGAAAAACCATCTTTCAAAATGAATTTACTCAAACCAAAATGTTTTAACAACTTGTTTGACGGGCACTAGTGTGTTATACTCAGCCTTTTGCTGATACTATGCTTTGTATGTTTTCCAATGGTTTTTTGTTTTTAGAGTGAATCCCCGTGGCACCTCGATGGAGAAGTCATATGCGAGTGAAGGACGAACTTGAGTTGGAGTTTGACTCCCTTTTGTTTAGATCTCTTTATTGTATCTAAGAGAGTATTAGTACAGTTGTTTAGATTTGAACCATTTAAAGATGTAATTCGAACTTCAGAGTTCTTTCGATTTGGTTGTAATTTTCCTTTATTTTAGACAACTAAGACTTCCGTTATATTGCTTTGGTTTTGGTTCAAGTATTTTACTTGGACATTGGTTAAACCTTTAAGTAACCCCCTTAATTGTGCTGGCAAAAGTGAGCTTCCGCTTGTTTAATACTAAATTCCAATTAGTCTTTGCCTACATAATTTGGGGCGGTTACAAAGTCAAACCAAGATTTTGTCCTACATATCTAATCATCAAAGAATTGTACATATTGAAACACAACCTTTTATAATTGTGATCCGGACCGATTCATATTCCTTTAAAGATACCCATCTCTAAAATTCTCTTTATATTTCCAATAAACACAGTACTTACATTTAAACCCAAAAGTATAGAATACTCGCAAGAATTTATAAACCATCCAAGAATGTCAAGCTAACCCATTTAGTAAAAATAATTATTAACTCCCAAAATTATTATTTCTACAAGAAACTTCTAATTCTCTCATGAACATCTAATTATTTAACATTAATCAAATTCATGATCTCAACATCCATTAAATTGATACCATCCACACAAGATCCACACCTACAATTAAATCCACAGGTATCCACCTAATCTTGAGACAATCAATTAAGCTTATGGTAGATATAATTATTGAGAACAATAAACTAATGAAATAACATATGAAAGGAAAAAAAATGTTCCAATATAATAATAAGAATATATAGAAGCAAGATATCATGAATTTGTCAACTAAAAAAACAAAAGAAATAGAATTATATACTACCTCAATCAATGGCGGTAGGAATCAGAGGCACCCAAATAAGGATTTTGTTGCCCAATTAATTAAAGGCAAAAATTGAATTTGGCTTCATCCTTTTCTGAAGAAAGAAATGCTAATTCGAAGAATCGGACGAGTAAATTACGGGGCTGTTCACTTTGAAATTCAAGGAAAAGAATAGCAATAATCCATGAGTGTTGCTTTCAAAGAAACAACAAAGAAATAATTAGAGAAATTGTTTGATTGTTTGATTCAAATACTCAGATTAGGGTTTGCTGTTTAATTTGAAAATTAAAGCAAGAAGGAAAGAGGAAGAATTTACATGATCGGTTTCTATTCTTGACCTTTCGAAAATCTGCAATGTTACTGGGTTTTCGGGTGTGAGGTATATATATATATATATATATATATATATATATATATATATATATATATATATATATATATATATATATATATATATATATATATATATATATATATATATATATATATATATATATTTTAATTATTATTATTATTATTATAAGTTCCCGAATAAATTTCTCAAATGTTACACTAGGGGTGGATTAACTAGTGTCTTACCGCTTCGAGTGGTAATTGCATTGACTGACTGATCGGGCTCCTTGCCCTTAGGCTCTGGTTGACTCGGGAATTGATTAGGGGCCCGAGTGTTAAGCTGTTGTGCTATTTGAGCCAGTTGTGTCTCAAGAAACTTCATCTGAGTGACACTAATCTGAATATGACCTCGCACAACGCTTCTTAACTCATCGACCTCAGACCTAAGGTTAGGTTGAGGGGGTTGAGCATATTGCTTGTATGGAGGCGGTTGCTGAAATGGGGCTTGCATATGCTGTGGATTTAGCACGTTGGTGCTAGTGTAAGACAAGTTGGGATGCTTATAACCTGCAGTATACTGATTAGGATGTGGGTTTCCATTGGGCTTACTATACAGAGCATTTGCCTCCTCGTAAACTTGGGGGCAAGAGCTCGAACAGTGGCTTGGACCACCACATCTATCACACACTATAGAAGAATTGTTAGCATTGGAATTAGAAGATGAAGAACTTAACATACTTACCTTAACCACATGTTTAGTAAGGTTGGCTATCTTTTTGGTGAGGGCTTTGATAGTCTCAGATTCAGCAACATTACCCTAGGCTACCGGACCTCTCTCATTACTCCAAGAGTGGCTATTTTTAGCCATGGTCTCAAAGAGTCTTAAGAGGTCCTCTGGGATCTTGGAATCCATATCACCGCCACAGACGGCGTTGATCGACGATTTGTGCTCATCAAACAGTCCTCCATAAAAGGACTGAGCAAGTAACCAGTTGGGTATCTCATGATGGGGACAACTAATCTGGGATGTCTTCCTAGGAGGATAGAATTTGGCTAGGAAGCCATTAGCTAGAGCCTCCCAGGTCATGTATATACCTGCTAGTTTGGACTTGAGCCAAGACTTGGCTTTATCCTTCAAACTGAAGGGGAAAAGTCGCATCCTCACCGCCTCCATGGACAAATCTTTGGCGGTGATGGTGTCACACCTTTCTATAAAGTCTGCTATATGGTCATGTGGACTCTCACTAGGGTGACCACCAAATTGATTCCTTTCAATCATTTGGATTAGGTGGGGTTTAAGTTCAAAGTTCTCGGTCCCAAAATCAGGTTTGACTATGCAAGGTATAGAAGTTTGGGTGAGCGTGGGCGCACCCATTTGGCCAAAGGATCGATTAGCATTGTTGGCCATGTTGTCTTGTTGTTGCCTAAGTCTCCTAAGTCGGTCTGCGTTTAATCTACGGGCGGTAGCCTCAATCTCGGGGTCAAATCGTTCAAGAGATCAAGCTCGCCTGGGCATTCAGAAACAAAGGGCCAAAGGTTTGGGACAACAAGCGAACGTCTAAGTAAATCACTAAAAAAAAAAGAATTATAGTCGCCTCCCCGGCAACGGCGCCAAAAACTTGATCGTCAAATTTTAATTAACCGCAAGCGCACGGTGTACGCGTAGTGCGGGTCGAACACAAGGAGGCTTGATAATTCTAAATTGTATGCTTATGACTAACAAATACAAGGGTTAGACAAAAATATATGGTGATATTTTAATCCTATGATGCGAATAACTAAGACAACAATTGAAATGATGTATAAAAATGGTATGAAAGACACTAGGGCGTCGGGCATCACCTAATTCTAACATGGAATTCAATCACTTTCATGATTGTATGAAATTGAGCCATGAACATAAGAGAACGTGATCTAATTAATCTCAAGCTTCCGCTTTATTGACTAATATCGATTTAAGACCAACTAGCATTAATCCTCAAACTTCCATTCTATTGGCTAATACTAGAAGGAATTTAACTCAAATATATCCTAATCCTAAGTTAAACCAATTCTCAAACTTCTGTTTTATTGAAAAGGCTAACAAAGATGTTTAAATCGAGATTGATTAAGCATAGGTTCAATCATAGACTCAATCGCACACAATCAATCAATAAGACATCGATCCATGCTTCGAATTAGGGATTTCACCCTAACCCTAGATAAAGAAACTACTCACTATGCATGATTATGTAAGACATACAACAAACGATAGATAATGATGAAGAAAGAAACTAAAAACTAAAAACTAAGAACTAACCCCCGGGAAAGTAACATAAACTGAAAATGCGGAATTTGAATGCTACAAATTGTTCTTCAAAGAATGCTTGAAAGGAAAAACTAAAAACTAAGAACTAACCCCCGGGAAAATTACAGAAAACTAAAATTAATTAATGTTACAAAAATAACCGCCACTTTATATAGTGGTTCCAAAAATTGGGAAGAAAAACCGTCAAAATGGCCCGGATTGACAAAGCGACGAGCGTCGCCTATCAGAGCGACGAGTCGTCGCTCAGCTACTGGAAAATCATGATTGCTACTTTGATTGAGCGACGAGCGTCGCTTATAGGGCGACGACTCGTCGCAAAGTTACTGGAAAATTCTCATTGCCTAGCTCGAATTGGCGACGATCGTCGCTTATGGGGCGACGACTCGTCGCTTAGTCTCTGGAAGATATTGAGTGCTGCTGATGTATGCGACGAGCGTTGCATATTGGGGTTGGCTCGTCGCTTGGCTCTTTGTTGCGTTTCACTCCATTTTCTTTGCTTTCTGCTCATCGGGACTTGCTTTTGGCTCGGTCTCTTCACATGACAAGGGGTCTTAGGCTATTTCTCCAAGCCTTCACCCTCTTATAGCTCCGGTACCTACCTAAAACCTCCAATTGTGCCTCAAAAATCACATAAAACATAAAATTGACCTCATGAGACAAAATTTACATAAAACACATATTATATACCTAAAAACCCACTAAAACTACATATAAGGAGCGTAAAATGAACACGGATAAGTGCAAATAATTGACCTTATCAGATTGTGTGGAAAATCCCTACGAAAATGCCATGTGGAATTTTACATTCTTTTTATTAGATTGTATTCTTGTTGAAATATTTTAGAAATTAAAATTTTAATTAAAAAACATTGTTAATTAGCAAATATTTCAACATAAAAAAAACAATTATATATTCTAAGAAACTTTAAATAATGAAAATATTATATGAGTAGCTTTTAAATTAAAAAATATAATATTCCAAGAAAATTGAACAAATTATTATATCTAATTTGATGTTAAATTATAAGAATAAGAATAAGTTGATGTTAAATAAGGTAAGAATTATTTCATATGGCAAATCCCTATGAAAATGCCATGTGGAATTTTACATTCTTTTTATTAGATTGTATTTGATTTTATTAGATTGTATTCTTGTTGAAATATTTTAGAAATTAAAATTTTAATTAAAAAACACTATTAATTAGCAAATATTTCAACATAAAAAAAACAATTATATATTCTAAGAAACTTTAAATAATAAATGAGATCTTTTAAATTAAAAAATATTATTATATCTAATTTGATGTTAAATTATAAGAATAAGAATAAGTTGATGTTAAATAAGGTAAGAATTATTTCATATGGAAAATCCCTATGAAAATGCCATGTGGATTTTTACATTCTTTTTATTAGATTGTATTTGATTTGATGTTAAATTATAAGAGTAAGATTAAGTTGATGTTAAATAAGGTAAGAATTATTTCATATGGCAAATCCCTATGAAAATGCCATGTGGAATTTTACATTCTTTTTATTAGATTGTTTGGCAAATCCCTACGAAAATGCCATGTGGAATTTTACATTCTTTTTATTAGATTGTATTGTATTCTTGTTGAAATATTTTAGAAATTAAAATTTTAATAAAAAACATTATTAATTAGCAAATATTTCAACATAAAAAAAAACAATTATATATTCTAAGAAACTTTAAATAATGAAAATCTTATATGAGTAGCTTTTAAATTAAAAAATATAATATTCCAAGAAAATTTAACAGAGTATTATATCTAATTTGATGATAAATTATAAGAATAAGAATAAGAATAAGTTGATGTTAAATAAGGTAAAACTTATTTCATATGGCAAATCCCTATGAAAATGCCATGTGGAATTTTACGTTCTTTTTATTAGATTGTATGATGATTGTATGATACTATATACTATATATTTTAATTAAGTAATTACAGTGGATAAACAATGTAACTTACTTACTAAAATATTTAGTTTTATTTAACTATTAAATTTTACTAAAAGATATTTTTAATGGTCTTCTAAAATCTAACTAAATAAAATAAGTTAACAATTTATGTATGAATTGAGCTTCTTTTGAGTCGTTTTAAACACGTTATTTGATTTTAATTTTATATAAATGCAAAAAAAATTTCATAATTTGAATAAATATATTTTTTAAAAATAATTTCTTATAAGTATTGTTGATTTATTTTTTTTGTCATAAAATAACCTTCTGTTTCCATTTTTTAATTTCTTATTGGCTTTTCCTTCAAAAATACAGTTAATATGTATACCTAATTAGTTCAGAATTTCCTACATTACCGAGTTTAGTATAAAGTCATAAATAAATAAAATTTTCAAAGAATATTACAAGGCTCTAAGGAGTTATCATTTATTATTTTCTAGCTCTTTTTATTAATAGTAATTTAAAAGTCAGTGTGATACACAGTGTTTAATTAATAAGCTAGTCTCTTGAGAGACCGTCTCTTTGAGAGATGTATTGCAAGCCCAATCCATTATAAATTAATATTACTTACCGTATTTTTAATGCCTACGTATATTATCTTTAATGCTTACTTGACTTATCTTTGATGCTTATTTTCAATATCTTAAATCTCTACTTACATCATTTTTAATGCATACTTACAATATTTTAAAATAAATATATATAATGGAGCGGTCCAATTAGAGATGGTTTCTCAAATAGACCGTCTTTCACAAGAATTTGTGTTAATAAATATTATGTTTAAGAAAAGTATATAAATACTATATATTTTAATTAAGTAATTACAATGGATAACAATGTAACTTTCTTATTAAAATATTTAATCTAATTTAACTCTAATCTTTTACTAAAAAGATATTTTTAATGATCTTCTAAAATTTTACTAAAAAGATATTTTTGACGATTTTAATTTTATTCCAAATTTAATTAGGAAAATAAATTTTCACTCAATCAATTATAGTCTTACTAAATTAATATATTTCACAATACTCTAGCTAAGAAGCCATCATTTATTATTTTTCAACTCTTTTGTTAATATTTATAATTATGATGATAATTTAAAGGAAAAAGTACCTATATAATAAAAACTTTTTTTTTCAAAAAAGTACCTAATAAAAAAAAAATTTCAAAAAATACCTAACAAAATTTTTCTTTTCAAAAGAGTATCAACTAACGGCTGGGGTTAAGTTTTCCGTTATCTTTTTTTGTCCATCTTTAAAAAGTACCTAATAAAAATTTTCTTTTCAAAAAAGTACCAAGAACACAACATAATCATCCAATACAAAGGCAACATAATATATAACTGAATAACTCTAATAACATCATCTATAAAAAAGTTCACACATCATCCAATACAAACACAATAATAATAATAACAATAATAATAATATAATAATTTCTCTAAATAATAATAATAATAATAATAATAAAAATAATAATAATAATAATAATAATAATAATATTAATATTAATAATAATAATAATAATATGCTATTGCTATCTTGGAGCTGGACAGTACAGCCCTATCTGGAACAATTTGAGTTGCTATGTTCTACTCCCTCCGTCCCTATTGATGTTCCCGTAGGGAATGTTCACGGGAATTAAGAAAAGTGGAATTTTTTAGATATTAGAGATATTATTTTATTTAATAATAAATTTGATGAAGGAAAAGTGGGGACTACAAATATTAAAAAAGTATATAAAAAAAATTAGTGGAAAAAATATGGGGACCACAACCACAACTAATTAAAAAATATTTTTATGAAGTTAGTGGAAAATATATGAAGACTATAAGGAATACAAAAATGTTAAAATGAAGTTAGTGGAAGATATGTGGGGATCATAATCATTGATTTGTTGTTGCTGACTCACTTTGTGTTTCTGATTTGCTGTTTGCTGCTGTTATTTTCTGCCTGGTGATCCTGCTATCTTCTGTTAATAGAGCTGATATTGGCGGCTGATACAAGACTCTCCACGCCAAACAACAAACGAAAATTAAGGGAATAAAGCTGCAGCACTGATGTTGGCGCCTGGGATAGCAGAAATGTCCAAGCCTAACAACTCCTTAGCCCAAATACCCACTCGTATATTTAAATTTTGGGCTGAGCGTTTCCTCTCTGTTTATATTTTTGGTATATAATACAAATTAATTGACAAATATATATATATAAATATATAGGGGAGGGATCAATGGAGAAAGGGTCTCAAAATGAGAAAGATTTATAGCCATTGATCTTATGAAAATCTAACGGGTGAAAATCATCCTTTTCGTCGATCTTCTTCTCCATTTTGTGGTATGATTTAAGGTTACGTTTATTTTAATAAGTTACGATGTTATGATTAAAGGTTTATAGCCATTTTTTATATATATATATATATATATATATATATATATATATATATATATATATATATATATATATATATATTATATATATATATATATATATATATATATATATATATATATATATATATATATATATATATATATTACCTCCTCGAATCAGGATACCAGTTTTTTATCATGTTTTTTTATTTTTTATTTTTTTGTCGTTTTGTCGTTCAACCGTACGTTTGTTCATGTCTATTTTCACTTAAATTATTTTTTATATAAAATTCAAATACAAACTCTCTAAAAATCTGTAACTTAATTAGTCATAAAAGATTAATTAAGAAAATGAAAGAATAATATTTTTGTTCATGGGTTTAAGTATGAACAATTATAAAAAATTCAATCCAAGGTTAGTTTAAGAGATATAATGATTATTTTATTTACGAAAAAATAGAAAAAATAGGTGAGAATTAAGAAAGTGGTAATAAATAAAGAGAGAGAATCAATTGTGTGAATGAAATTAAAAGAAAGTTAAAATTATTGGATGAGATTAAAATAAAGTGGTGAGCCAAGTCAAAAAATAAAAATGCTTCAATTTAAATGGGACAAATGAAAATAAAAAATAATACAAATTATAAGCGACAGAGGGAATACATATCAACTACAAGCTGCACAAGCTCCAGTAGAGAATAAAAGGATGTGCACTAGACCATAAAAGGATACAAGAGTGAAAAATAGTGGAATAGTGGAAAAGTAGTTATCAGGTACTCAATTAAAGCTGCACAAGCTGTAATGACGGCATACTATTATTTATATTTTATTTTATTTTATTTTCAAATGAACTGTTTCTAGAAAATACTTCATACTTTCTGCCTTCCCGGGTTTAGGGGTGAAAGTTCGGTTTGCGGTTTGGTTTGAGCGGATCACGCAAAGTTGGGATTATTAATGTCCATTTATCCTAACAAAATTAATAATAATAAAATTATAATAATAACAATTATTAATATTAATAAATTTCAAAATAAAAAATAAAAATAAATAAATAAATGAGACACTCGCACAAAACAGGTCATTGGACCGTGGCACACTCCCAACAGTTTAGGTCAGTGCTACCGTGGTTCACTCACGCATTTTAGGTAGTGGCTACCGTGGTCCACTCGCGCATTTTAGGTAGTTGCTACCTGGTCCACTCGCGCATTTTAGGTCTGTGCTACCGCGGTGACCAGACCTAAAATGTGCGAGACAGCCACGGTTCAAATGACGTATTTAGTGCGAGTTTTTTTTTGTTTTTTGAAAAAATTCGAATCAATTAATAACTTACCGAGTCGTTTTCATGCTCGTTTTGGTTTGCCATTGTTGTTCAGTTAATTTTAAGTTCTTTTACTTCAGAAATTTTTTTAAGAGATTTTTAGAGAGACGTTAGAGGTTTTGAGTTCAAAAATAATGAGGGGCAATAATGTAAATTCAATATATAGGAGTAGCGATAAAATGAAAAGGGTGGCGAATTATAACAAGTCCCTACTTGCAATTATAGCCAAAACTTTTTAGCAGATTTGGTCTAGGTAGCGTCCGGCTATCAGGTAGCCCACCCGTCGCCCGGTTGTTTAAAATTCAAAACTGGCGCTTTATTTTTATTATTATTATTATTATTATTATTATAATTATTATTATTATTATTATTATTATTATTATTATTATTATGTTTCATATCATAGAAAAGAATATTACATGAAGTTGGTGGGGAGTCGAGCGACAAGTTGAACACCCATACCTTTTTGAATACAAAAGGCGAGTCTATGAAAAATATATGCTCGAGACTTGGTGATACTTAGGGCTGTAAATTCGGTTACTCGGTCGGGTTTTGGGTCGGATTTCACCGGGTTCGGATATTCTCGGGTTCCGGTTTTCCCAGGTTCTTTAGCGCTTTGAATCGAGTCGATTCGGTTACGGGTCCAATCGAGTACGGGTTTGTATCGGGTCTATACCACACTGGGTCGGTTTCGGTTCCGGGTCATATCCATTTCAGTTTGGATTTGTATCGGGTTCGGTTAATACAATTCGGATCCAAATCGGTTATGCTGCAGATCGAATCGAGTTCGATTAGACTATGGGTCGGGTCATTTTGGTTTTAGGTTAACGGTAATTCGAATTATTTTGCTTCAGGTTGACTTCTGATCGATTATATCATTTTTGAGTTGTGCATTTAGTTATTCTTAGGATCGGGTCGATTAAAATTCAATTCAATTGAGTTTTATGTCGAATGAAATTTATGATTACACAATTAATTTATGTTAAAATCGTTTGTGATGGGGGAATGGAGAGTTGTAGTCGATTAATTAAGTTGTCGGTCAATAGACAAATTTAGTTTAGTCTAAGATAAAGTCGATAAGATTTGATTGTGGGCCTGCATTTATTGTTTAATTTTAGATAAACTAAACTTGATTCAATTCAATCATACTTATTATTAACTGAATTAAATTTGATACGGTTAACTCAAATTATATCGCTTAATCACAGTGTTGGGTTAATCTCGAGTGTTAACTATGGATCATTTTGGGTGGGATTATGTCGAATACCTATCGGGTTAAAGACGAGTTCGAGTTGTAACAGGTCGGGTGCAAATCGAGTTCGGTTAACCACATTGTCGGGTCAATTTCGGATGTCGGTTGTTCTCGAGTCGGGTACCGGTCGATTGTTGATCTAAAATAATCGGGTACATGTCGGGTTACGGGTCAACATCAGGTCGAGTTTCGATCGGTTACAGGTTACTGCACCTCGGATCAACCAACGGGTCGGATACAAGTCGATTTCGATCGGTAGTACAGGTCGGGTCAATTTTTTACAGCTCTAGTGATACTTGAGTTGCTCACAGCGACCGATGCAATCCTTGAAAATAGTAAAATTGGTCTCATTTTATAGATCTCGAAAAAAATATGAGCATTGGTATATTTTATTATTTTTTTTAAAGCTCATTTAATAAAGAAAATAACCATTTAAATTAAAAAATGGATATTTTTTTTTCAGAAGGTAGCAGCGTGTGTTCTCTATAAATAGACTTGTATGGCATTGACTAATCTTCCCTGCCCCCTAATTCTGTCTATTTCTTTACTCTTATCTCATTTTTCTCCACTCTTCTTCCCCATCCCTGAGCCGACAACAATGGAGAATAACGCAGATGAGAATCAGACAGTTGAGAATCAGGCAGTTGAGAATCACGCAGTTTATAAACCGTATTTCGAGCCCATGCAGGACTTCGTCGATACTCCATTTAGTGAGGTACCATTCAGTTTTAATGAATATCCTTTCCCATTCCCCCACTACAATCCACACACAAATCCTGATCACAGAAATTACTACACGCCGGAAGGATTATTTTCAATATTACGCCGATATCTTGTCAACCAAGAGTTGTTTGCTGATCAACACAAAATTATTCCAATTGATTTTACCAAATATTCATTTCAAAATTTATGTAGAGCTTATGGTCTTGAGCATTCGTATATGCTTAAGAATAAACCCCTGTTTTTTTTTCATCACTGGTGCCGACATCCGACTAAGTGGACCATTGACATGACCCAGAATACAAATAATAGTGATGTTCTCAATTGTTACTGGTTACCAACAAAATATAGAAAGTGGTACAGATTTGGTTGTACTGTCACTACCTACTATTTACATCAAACGATACATTTCCGTTATGATGAGAGACCTAAACTTGAACCGACGCCTTATGCTATTGATGAATTCAAATTGAATTCCGAAGATGATGCAGTGAATCCACAAATCCCTCATATGGTTAGTGTCCATTGTTTATTATTGATTTTATTTGTTATTGATCCATAATATAATTTTATTAATATTTTTTGTAGGCAACCAATTGGTCAATAATAATGCTTTACATGAAGTGTGGAAAAAGAAAATGGAAACATATAAATTAATGTAAGATTGGGTAATTTTTTTCATACATGGCTATAAGACATCGATCTTGCTTTCAATTGTTTTAGTTTTGTTAGTTAATTATGTAAGTCTTTAATACTAATTATTTGTTGTCAGGAAAGCGAGGAAGAGTGAAGGTGTGAAGTACGAAGAGGTTTTGTAAAAGTTGGAAAAAATTATTTTGAAATGTTAGTATTTGAGGCTTGTACCGTTTGATTGTTATGTATGGAAGTATACTAATGATCCACTTGGTATCTTGTTTTGTCATTGTATGGAAGATATCTTGTTTTGTCATTGTATGGAAGACATTTTGTTTTGTAAAGTCAAGTCTTTGGTTCAAATCTTGTCGTCTTCAATTTTTCTTTACCAGTATTATCAGGTTAGTAAACGCAATTTAAAGATACTCTTGCGTAAGTTGCTGATTCTGGAAGGAGTCAAGCCCTGGAACAACTACTCAGTTGGTGGTGGATACTTCGAAGCATACAAATTCACCTATTTTTCAGAGACTCTACACCTGTTTAGGAGTTAAGCAAGGTTGGAAGGAAGGCTGCAGAAAAGTCATTTGTGTGGATGCAGCTTTCTCAAAGACCTTTCTTGGCGGACAAATTCTAAGTGCTGTTGCCAGGATCCTAATGAACAAATGTACCCAATAGCATGGGCAACAGCTGAAGTTGAAAACAACTCATCTTGGACATGGTTTATTACCCATTTGCAAACTGATTTGGAGCTAGCTAATGGCACTGGGATTGCTATTATATCAGATGAGCACCAGATAAACACTAAACCGTACTCACATTCAGTTATACTAGTTAATGGTGGTTTTGTCTTGATTGGTGTATTTGTTTAAGAAGGGATTGATTTATGTTGATGATATGTATGTTTGGTGATTTGTAGTTGAAAAGAGTATTGATTGGTATGTTTAAGTATGTTTTTTTTTTTTTTTTTTAAAAAAGAGGCTATTATTCATGCTGTTGCTGCTGTGCTACCAAAAGTTGAGCATCGCCACTGTGCTAGACACATGTTTTCATTATGTCATAAATCATTTACAGGAGATGAAATGAAACTACAATTATGGAGAATTGCTAAATCCTACATCGTTGCAGATTAACTTAAAGGAGTTAAGAGAGTTAAATCCAGATGCAACCACAGCTTTCACTTTATATAACCCAAAACTCTTTTGTAGAGCTTACTTGAATTCTGATATTAAGACAGATACAATAACATCTAACATGGCTGAAACATTCAACTCATACATTATTAATGCCAGAACAAAACATTTGATATATATGTTAGAGGACATCAGAGTGACTTTGATGCAAAGGTTAGTGACTAAAACACAAGAAATGCACCCAGAATTGATCCCCAAATCCGAATTAGCCCAAAGGTAAAGTGGATGGAACACCAAAAAAAAAAAAACACAAACTTGATCCTCATCTAATTTTCATTCCCTATTTTGTTATTGGTTTTTGGTATCTTGCTAATTTGCTATATAAGGCCATCGGCATCGACATCTTACAGGGGCCGAAGAAGTTGTCCGTAAGAATATCCCAAATTCTGGGTTTTTGTTCTGATTTACGATTTGGGTTATTGCTTATAATTTGTTCTCATGTAAAAACTCGATTTGACTGGTTTTCAGATGATTTTTGCTTGGTCTGTGGAGAGAGTAACATGGAGGAGATGGAAAGCTTGAAATTTATTTTGTTTCTTATGGTTGCCAAATCGCTTTTTGCTGCTGCTCAAAATTGCAAGAGACTTTTATCTTGCTGTATCTTGTGAAATTTCTTTGTAAAAGTTCATCCCAGAGGACTTTCATGTTCAGCCCAATCATCATTGTCATCAGACGAATCGCTACAATTATCATCCACATGCATAAAATAAACTTGAAGCTCCCTCAAACACTTGATGCTTTTCAAATAATCTCCTTCGTTCACACTCATATCTTCTAAACTTGTATATTTATCCCCAATAATAATACAAATTTTTTCTTGTATCTTGCTAAGAGCTTTTAGATCTTTAAGCATTGCTTCACCACTTGTAATGCTCTTACAACCCACTACAAATAATGGTAGAACTCTAAGATTACCTTACTTATTTATACCTGGAGGAATAAAACTCAACTTGACACGATCTTCTAAGCCTAAGTACCTAAGCCCTAAGGTTTATCATTTTGCTAGTTCCTTTTGGCAACTCCTTTAACTTTCCACAATAACTCAAATCTAGTGTTTGTAAATTATACAACTCTGTATTTGAGTGACAAAGCACCTCTAGGCATCTATTTTCAGACAAATTGAGACTCCTTAAATGCAATAACTTTCGTGTTGCATCAGGTAGTCTCTTAACATTACAATAAGACCAATCTAAAACCCTTAAGCGCATCCAATTATTTATCTGTGCATCAACTAGACATCCATTTCGACCAAAATATGAACGTATCTTTGTGTTATACAAAGACTTTTCCGAACTTTCATCAGCATACACATGCCGAATTTTATCCCCAAGGCTGTTTGTAATTGATGTCTCACTACATATTGCCTCCTTCCCTACTTCTTGAGCAACATCATGCATCAAGTCATAGATCTTATTCATCCCTTTCAACATCCTAAAAGAAACATCTACGCAATAAAATTGTAAAATGGTCCTCTAAAAGCATCTTCTATATTTTGACTTTCATCCAACGGGATAACATATCCTTGTGCCATCCAAATTCCAATGATCTTCTTCTTAACTAATCTAAAATCTCTAAAAGTTTACAATGGATTGTTTTCACCTGAAATTGTTCTCCATCTTGATCAGACACACAAACCCATAGCCTAGAACCATGATCATGAAAGAAACATTTTCACAAGCAATAGGATCAAACAAAATATTAATGATTTTCCCAATTAACCCTCCCACTGTGTAATGTGTTGAGGTGGTTAAAAGAATATAAATAGAAAATTTACTTCCCTCCATTCTTATAAATAACACTACACATACACCAAGTATATGTAGTCTATATATACACAATTTTAAAATAGCTATTTGATTTGCTATAAATAGGCAAATTTTAAATTTATAAAAACTAATATGTTTATTTTTTTAATTTGAATTTAAAATTTTAACAAATTTAATTGGCTTATGTATGTATTTTCAACATACACTAACTGACGTGAAATAGCTCTCATTTTAATCTTACGTGTACTTGAAATTACAAAAGTTTTATTAGATTCTTTTCCGATCTTTTTTTATTCTCAATTATGTACTTTTTTTTATGATTGAAAGTGGATAATTAAATAAGGAATAGGGGAAGTAATTACTCCTAGTTATTGAAAAACTCCTAAAATATTTTTTTTTTTAATTGCATAATAAAAAAAGTCAGCCCCGTTCCTAAACATTCGGTGGCCTAGGGCGAGATTAAAAATAGGGGCCCTTATATAGAAATTAAAAATAGGGGCCCTTATGTAGAAGATTAAAAACTCACCATTTGAATATAAAGCTTTAGGTATAAGAAAATGAGAGAAAAACCTTAAGATTAAAAATGCTCTAATTCATCTCAATCTTTTAATTAGTTTGAAAATTTTCAAATTCCCTTGTTATTCAAATAAATCTGAAATTTTCTCTTTTTTTTTTTTCTTGAAATTGTAAAGAGTAATATTAGACATTTACTATCTTTGTCATTAATATTTCATTCCTAGCTACTATGGCATTGTCATATTTATTTTTTTAAATTTGATTAATGTTTTAACGTAAAGACTTAAATCCACATAATTTTTAGAATATGGGGCCCTGAGCCTTTGCCCCACCCGCCCTAGGCCTGATACGGCCCTGAAAAAAGTGTAATATGGTAAGAAATTTATACATATATATAAAGAATATTGTATCAAAAGCATTCTCTTAATTTTCCTTCGACAAAGTTTCACATTTTATTTCAAATAATATAAATTTATTTTGTCGGAAAAGTTTCATGGAGTATAATTTGAGAATCACATATAACTAATTTCCTTGACAAAGTCTAGGTTGATAACCGTTATTTGCCAACTTGACAAATCACACGAATGTGGAGAGATTTGATTGACTGATATTTTGAAAATTATAATTTATCTTTTTGTGTTTTGGTTAATTTATTAATAATTATTATCTTTTACGGTGATTTACAAATCACGGTGATTAATTAGGATTTTCTACTTGTGTTTTGCACCAAAATCAAGTAAGGTGGGGGACCACTTACCTCACCTTGACAAAGTAAGAGGGAGTAAAAAGCTTTTGATTGCATAAAGTAAAGGCAGGATGGTAAATGAGGGGTGCTACTAAGGGTTAAAGGATCCAAAAATATATTCAAATATAAAAATAAGACATTTTCAGTTAATTGGCTCGAAAAGAAAATTTAAAATTTTCAGTGAATTAAAGGGAGTATAAAATAAGTATCCTTTGTCAATTAATATCGTTCTTTAAGTTTTTGTTACCAATCAGGATTCACTCCTTTTTTTATATCATTTTTTACTTTCAATTTATTATCAAACTTTTAAAAATTTGTTCATAAACATATTAAAATCTATTATGAGAAATATGTAATAAAAGTATATTAAGCTATATATTAAATCTATATTTTTATAAAAAAAAAATATTTTTTTATTACCACAAAATGTTAAGTTTGGATTTCGTAATAATCATAATATATATATTAAGGTTGAGTAATGACTATCAAAATTAAAATAGAAGTAAGCGGAGAAAGTATGGTATCTTAAGTTGAAACGAAGTGATTAAGTGTTTTGTTTTTAATAGTAGTCATTATCAGATAAATTTATGATTAAAGTAATTTATTTTGCAAAGCGAGTAAGTAACGTACCCTTAATAAGCTATATTGTCTTTGATGGATATGCATTAGTTGTATACTTGTATTACTAGCTTTCGATGTCTGTCAATTGAAATAGTTTTATAAAATTGTAAATCGTATATTTATTAGATTGTTACATATGATGGAGAGGAAAAAAATCATCAAAAAGGGTAAGGTTTAAATCAAAAATATTTTCGTTTCCATATTTAATTAAAGTATCAATTTATTTAATCACAACTTTTTTAAAATATACAAAACAATATTATTGTTAGAATATATTAAATTATTATGTCCATATATTTTTTGATTTTTTTGATTATGTCCATATACTTTTAAAACACTATAATCACATAAGTTATTCTGTCGATATATTATTTAGTTACAACATTCTTAAAATATACAAATGCACAATAGTCCAGAAGATTTACAACATATTTTTAAATGATTTTATAATTTTTTTTTAACTTTGCCAAATCAGATGATCAAATCATTAAAACACATAAGGTGAAACAACCAATGAAAAAATTGCACAGCATGGGGCTCTAAAATCGTGACATTTGACTAGCATGTATTCATCTTTAATAGTATTAGGATTCAATAATTTAAATATGACACAATTATTGAAAAACATACAGCTAAATCAAAAAAACTAATATCTACCAATACCAATCTATAAGAGACTTAATTTACTTGGCTATATTGCACCACCCACTTTTCTCACTTACAGCATACTACATTCCCTATATCTTCTAATATCAAATTATACACTTATACAATGCCAATCGTAAAATTTTCTGAAATATGAAAGGATCGTGGTAACCTTAGCTTCACACCCATGGTGATACATGCTTGGGATTACAAGGAAAACGGGAAAATATAAGTAAAAATTTATGATACTTTCGAGAATATAGTTCGAGATAATACTAATAAAGTCGATAACATATTATGAAAAAATTGAACCATCTATCGATGCTTTCAATACACATATTTGTTCGATAGATAATAAATTAATAAATGCCAAAGATTTATTATAAGTATAATGACAACACTACAAAAAAAACGCATGTTACCGACTGCCCCAAATAGTCGGTGATTGGTCGGTATAGAGCTATACCGATTAATCTCCGACTAAATGGAGATAGTCGGTTCAGATTGGCCGGTAAAAGAAGATAGTCGCAAATATAGTCGGAATTCCGACTATATGGGCTTTGGTCCCAGATTAGTCGCTATTCCGACTACACCTTTTAGTCGCAAAGTAGTAGCAAAACACCGACCATTTACCTACTAAAACACCGTCGCAATCTACCGACAGCACATTTCGTCGGAGAGTAGTCGCTACCTTTTAAAATAAAACTGCAGCTTTTTCCAAAAAAAATATATAATCACATTTTCCGACTACCTACCGACTAGAAATTAGTAGGTACGTAGTCGAAAAAGTCAAACCTTAGTTTGACCAAAAACTTGACCAAAATCTGGCGTTTTGGATCCCGACTACCATTTAGTAGCTGTATAGTCGGTGAATAGTCGGTGGATCTCTATTATACCGTCTATATTCCTACTACAAAATAGTCAGCAGATAGTCGGAAAAAAAATAAACTTAAAATAAAAAAACTGGTCTAATGTGGTCAACGATGTTGACCACAATTTGACCAGTTTTTTTATTTTAAAATTAAACCTAAATTATCAAAATAATAAAATGAAAAAACGCAAGAAAAAAATATATAATAGACATAAAAATAATGTTTCCGACTAGTTAATGTTTGAAACCATTAAAATACAAATAAAAAAACAACAAATACAAGGACTTAATTTGGCGGAGGCGGAGGAGGTTGTCTTTCTACAAAGATAGTGCGCATAAAGTGGAACATATTGTTGACCTCTTCTCTCAACCGTCGATGCTCTTCCATGAGTGATTCATGCTCCTCCCTTGAAATGTGCGAGTTGAGGCGTTCCTCAACTCGGGCCATAGCCTGATTTAGACTATCCAACCTCTCGTTCATCACTTGGGTTGGGGCAGGAGCGGCCTGGTATTGAGACTGCGGCGCCACAACATCGGGGTAATAAACCAGTGCCGCATCACCAACACCAAACACACTCTTGAAGTTCTTCTTCGTCGACTCCTGTGATTCGATGTTTTAGACGGCCTGAAAATTTCGGGAAGATTGGCAGAGAGACGAAGGTATTCCTCCTAAACAACAAAACAATATAATTTGTAAAAATTTCGGCAGAGTAACGACTATAAATTAACTAAACAAAAACTTAAAAAAAAGCCTGAAATATTGTAAACCATTCTAAAATCCAATATTCTAAGACATTTATTTTACCAAACATATAATTTATCAAAAGATAATCTACCAAAAAACTAATGAAAACAACTATCAAACCAGCATTTCCTCAAAATCCAATATCAAACTAACCTAAGAAATATTCTAAAACATTTAATTTATATCACAAGCTAACCTACCAAAAAACTAACTACGCAATAATTTCGATAATTACCAAAAAAGGCTAATCTAAAAATAAGTAATATAGATCAGAAAATGCACTTACGTTTATGGCCCTGGACTTCTCGTTGACCCACTGCAATCCGTTCTTTGTACGCACCTTATGAGTGCGTAGAAACAACTCATAAGAGAGCGGCGTACGTTGCTGGTCTTGTTCCTACAATAACAAAGTTAAAGGTTATACAAAATTAAGTTTAAATACTTATGCGTATAAAAATCATTAACCAAATTACTAAAAGATTAAGGTTATACCAATATGCGCAATGTCCTGCGCGCAGACACCGATCTGCCGGTGTGGGTGACTTCAGCGACACCCGCTTCATTTCCCCGGCGACGGTTCCTCCTCCCTCTGGACCGACTAGCCTCATACGCTTTACTTTTCCAGGCTAGTACCCATCGCTCCCAAGCCTCCGCCGACGCCCAGGTGGGCTTGTACTCGTTATTTTCTTCATAGAACTTTCTTTGATGATGCATAATGTTCTTGTATCTGAGCTTGACCCTCTTCTCCCACTCCTCGCGCACCCGAGAAGTGATAGAAGGATCCCAAGACCATTGTTTCTGAAACAATTAAAACAATCAGTATTAGTATAACAAAGAAAGTCAATAAAAAGTTAATCAAATAATGAAGAAATTAAGTACATAGCCTTACTTGAAACTGGTTCCAAAAAAACTCGATCGTTTGCCTAGATAGGTGCTTCCAAGCCCATCCATTAGGATCTTGGTAGGCCTTAAACGTCCTACGGATGGACGTGGATATTTGGATGCCACCGTCTGTAGCAAACGTGGCAACCATGGTAGGGGTTAAAGAGTATGCTGCGGCGACCCCTGCGCAGTGTCAACTTCCGGTGTCCTAGCGTCACGTTGCGAAGCATGTGACGACACCGGAGAGGGAGTGACAGTCCCCTCTGTCCTCCTAAAATCAGACAACAAAAAATGCTCCTCTAAACCCTGAGAAGGGTGAGAGAGCGATGTATGACGAGGCTCAGCTTCAGGTTGAGATCGAGTAGCGGATGTGGGAGGGTCAGAACGCGTATGTTGTGGTACCGGACGCGATTCAGGGTCGTATGGTTGTCCGGTACGCGGGTCAATACGCTATCCTAAGTTGTTTCTCATTCTAGGCATCTAAATTTCACAAAAAATTTCATAGAAAATAATAAAAAACCAAAAACACTAAAATATTATAAAACAACTAATAATTTTGAAAATCAAAAATTATAAATAATTTCGAAAATAAAAAATTATAAATAATTTCGAAACAAATATATAAAAAAAATCAGAAATAATAATTTCATGCAAGATTATTTCTAAATAATAATAATAAAAAAATTATTTCGAAAAAATTTCATGCAAGATTATATCGAAAATAAAAGAAAAATCACGAAAAAATTGGAAATATATCACTTAAAAAATCTGAAACAAACCCTAATTTCATGCAAGATTACTAAATAAAAAAAACATGTAAGTAAACAATTGCACGCAACATTATAAACATATTACATGCAATAAACTTTAAAAAAGAAATAAACATATTAGAAAATCAAACCCTAAAAAACATGAAATTGACGTAAATATCACGTAAAAAAATACAAGAAATTACATGCAATAAACCCTAATTTCATGCAAGATAGTTAGAATATTCGAAATTTTAATAATTAAGAACCCTAATTTCATGCAATAAACATATAACAAATAACAAAAAAAAAATCATACATATCATTCTCATAATAAAACCATCCAACCCTAAAAAACATGTATTTAATCTAAATTTCAAAAAAAAATAAAAATAAAAAGAATACTAACCTTTAATAGTAGTCGGAGTGTAGTTGAGATGTACTAGTCGGAGAATGACACAAACACCGGTTGGAGATGAGGACTTAGGGCTGTTCTCTTCGTCTGATCTGATTGGATAAGATCTGAAGATACTAAGGTCTGATCTGATCTGATCTGATTTGGTCTGATCTGGTCAGATTCAGTTTGATCTGATCTGAATCTTTCTGATCTGATCTGATCTGGTCTGGTCTGATCTGGTCTGATCTGGTCTGATTTGATTTCATAAAGTTATTATTATTATTATTATTATAATAAAAATAATAATACTAATAATAATAATAATAATAATAATAATAATAATAATAATAATAATAATAATAATATTCATAATAATAAAAATGATAATAGTAATAATAATAATAGTATTATAATAATAATAATAATAATAATAATAATAATAATAATAATATAATAATAATAATATTATTATAATAATAATATTAATATTAATAATAATATTAACAACAACAACAACAACAACAACAACAACAACAACAACAACAATAATAATAATAATAATAATAATGGTATGGTCTGATCTGATCTAATCTGGTCTGGTCTGGTCTGGTCTGATCTGATCTGGTCTGGTCTGGTCTAGTATGATATGAAACTTTCTATCGATCCGATCCGTCGATCCGTCCGATTGATCTGATTCCAATAAGAATAAGTAATAAGTCAAAAAAATAAGTTGAAGAGAACACCTTCTTAGTAAGAATGTGGTAGGAATATGGTAGGAATGAGAGAAATAATGAAAGAAGAAAACGACGAAGAAGGAGTTAGGAAATGAAAATGTTCGAAATTTTGGTGAAGTGCTGGTTTATATATCACAAGATTTCCGACTAAACTGCGACTAAACTATAGTCGGAATCTAGTCGGTGACTTTTTAACCTACTTCATTAAATGCCAACAGTAACTTTTAAGAAGACGTTGGAAAGTAAAAAACTTTTTGGTTCACCGACTAATTTGCAACTAAAATATAGTCGGTGGATAGTCGGTGCGATTTTTCACCTACCTTATTAATTGCCAGCAGTAACTTTTCAGAGCACCTCGTAAATGAAAAAAACTTTTCAGTAATACGACTACTCGCTGCGCAAGTAGTCAGTGAGTGTCTGAATTCAAAAAAAAATTCGCGCCTTTGTCATTTAGGTTTCTGTTTTGTATTATTATTATTATTATTATTATTATTATTATTATTATTATTATTATTATTATTATTATTATTATTATTATTATTATTATTATTATTATTATTATTATTATTATTATTATTATTATTATTATTATTATTATTATTATTATTATTAGTATTTTTATTTTTATTAATATTATTATTATTATTATTATTATGTTTTTTTTGGCAAATAAAAGCTTTTTCATTTACCAGAAAAAGACCAATACATCAAAGTCAATGGCTTCGGAAAGCCTATTTGCATCAGTGTGGAACCGAGGCCCACCTTCGAGGAAGGGTTTCCCCGGCCCACTCTTTATGTGCATACGGGAAAAACCGAAGCCACAAAAACAAGCCGACAACTGTCAGCTCAAGAACTATACATCAGCGACATAAATACAGAAGCTAAAAACTAGATTGAGAACAATTTCAAGCATCCAACTATTGAAGCAACCAACAGTTAATAGCAGCAATACCAGCAACCCCAAAATAGCAGCAGACCAGCTTGGTGAGTGTTGGCCCATTTGAGTTTTGATGATGACTTAACTATTATAAACAAACAACATATTTTAGAGATTGTTTTGTAGGTCAAATATCCGATTGTCATGATCGTCGATGGTAACTAAGAAGGTTGTGCAAAGAGCATTGTATGTTGAAGTCAAAGTCCAAGTCAAACATTGAGTCACATGGACCAGTTCCAAATTGGTCAAAATCGAAGACTGTCCAGACGGAGACAACACGGTGTTCCCAGCGCAACCAGTCAGAGAAAGAGTCAACGAGAAATAAGGGAAATAAATTTCAGTTTTTATTTTTCTTGTACGGATGAAAAGATGACTTGCACAAGGGTTTTAATTGGCAATTAATAACTAACCACTTAAGAGAAACTAAATATATTAGATCCTATTTTCTCTCCACCAAAATAGGATTTACTATTCTTAGCCTTAACCCTAACCGTGTACTTGGAGTAACCTCCAAGTTTCTTGTCCAAGATTCCCACGTGTTGGTACAAGGGTTTTTGGCCAAAATTATTCTTGTGGGCTTATAAATATACACATATCCGGCACAATTAAAACTTGCCGAGTGCCCCCTTCAAGAATTAAGGGAGATTAATTCAAGAAAAGGAAAAAGATAAATTGTTCTTAATTGCCAATTGATTAAATCAATTTATCCTTGTGCAATTCTTTGTTTTCATCCAATTTTAGAGAATTATCTTGTAAGGGTATTTATGAGTGTGTAATTTAGACTTTGGGAAGTCTAAAGGGGAAAAGTGAGAATTTTATGTAAAAGAGAGAAGAGAGAAACGAGAAGAGAGAACAAGAGAAGGAGAAGAGAAGTTTAGGCCTAGAAGGAGAATAGAAGTTTTATGTAATAGAGAATTGTAATTACATAAAATTAATAAGAGAAGTTGAAATCCCTAGTGGGTCGTGGCTTTCTTTCTTTGGCCAAGAAAGTTTCCACGTTAAATCTTGGTGTTCTTTCTTACTTTCTTTTTATTGCTTTGAGTATTTTTAATAAAGAAATTCCGCAAGAAAAACAGGGCGAAAATACTCCCAAGAGCAACACAACAATTCACCCCCCCTCTTGTTGCGTTCCAACTCTCTAAGTGTTTCTACAATTGGTATCTGAGCCCTGTTCCTCATTTGATCATGAAACCCTGAGAGCCGTATCTTGGTGTTAGAGATGTTGAAAATGAACGAACGCATGGAAGAAGGGTACTCTACTCAAAGACCACCTATGTTTGATGGAAAATTCTACACGTATTGGAAGAAGAGGATGGAAATCTTCATCAAGGCCGAGAACTATCAAGTTTGGAGAGTCATCGAAGTTGGAGATTTCAAGGTAACAACTACCAACTCCAACAACGAGACTGTTCCCAAACCGATAACAGAATTTGAGAAGGAAGATTTTCAGAAAATGGAGATGAATGCTCTTGCCATACAAGAGTCCAAAGATTTTACAAAATTCAATCTGGAAGAGTTGGCTGGTTTCCTTATGACCCACGATTTGCATCTGGGAACAGCTGACAGTTCCCGAAACAAAGGCTTGGCTCTGGTAGTAGATGATCAAGGAGAGACCGAAGTTCCCAATGAAGAAGAAACAACCAATCTCTGTCTCATGGCTACACATGACGAGAAGTCCAAAGAGGTATTGACTTCAAATTCATTTCCTGATTACTTATTCAAATTGGATAAACATAAATTGATTAAAATGATTTTAGAGACTCACGAAAATCTAGAAAAAAGAACAGCCATCTGTCTCCAAATAGAAAAAGACCTTAAGGCTAGTAAAGACCAAATATCCTACCTAAATTCCTTTAGGTCCGATGTGCAAACTCGATTCTTTAATCTACTGGATAAAAACGTGATGTTAAAAGAAGCATTAGAAAAGGTTAAACAAGAAAACATCATGTTAAATATTGAACTAAATCAACATAAGTTGTTAGAAATAGAATTGAGTAATGAGTCTAATAAAGAGATTAAAAGCATTTTTAATAATATGAAATTAGACATTGAATCCGCCTTAAATGAAAATGAACGACTTAGGCTTGAATTAAATTCAAAAGAAAAAGGGAAAATTAAAGAAGTTCCCAAATGGATTCTTAATGCAAAAACCAAAGGAACTGAAGGCTTAGGAGACAATAAATATGATAAAAAGAAAAAGGTCTATGTCAATCTCCCAAGTAGTAAGGTCTGTTCCTTTTGTGGCAAGACTGGGCACCTGAAACATCAATGTTTAAAAAAGGAACAGCATAACAAAACGAACCAAAAATATGTCGATAGAGTTTGGATCTAGAATTCCCAATGAGTGCTAATAATAAAATAGGTGCTAAGAGTCTTAACAACTTGCATCTTAAATAGAATGACAATGGGGTTCTAGAGGATGTAGAAGAAGATGTTGAGTATGTAAGTTCCGGTGAGGAACAAGAGGAAGAAGAAACAGAAGTAGATGGGGAGGATTTGGAAGAAGAAAATCAGGAGACTGTTCCCACTGCCACTACTGAGGCAGAAACAAAAAAAGGAACAGGGGGAAGCAGTAAGTAAGGGGGAACAATCTGAGGAAGAAGAAGTAGAACTGGAGGAAGTAAAGTCCAGTTCAGAGGACGAGGAAATGAATGTGCCTCTCAAGAACATCAAGAAACAACCTGTGCTCACACCAAAAAAGAGCAGAAGGTTGGCGTCCGTACATTCTTCGTGCTTAGATGATGACATGACCTCTCAGACTCCTCCATCACCAAAGCCAAACACACTTACACCATCCCATATTCCATCACCACCACCATCACCTATTCCCACTTCACCACCACCACACCCAACTGGTTTTGATGATGATCAACATGCTGTCCCTCCTCCTATTACCCTGGATTTCTTGCTTACCAAATTTGTTGATTTTCAGTCTCAGTTAATTGCTTTTCAGGAAGAAGTTCGTGTTTCACTTACATCCATCACTGACCAGCTCACTCAGATGGAATCCCATCTTGGTGCTAAACTGGACACGGTGGAAGTGCAAACCGAATTTATCGATGAAGAGACTGCACCTTGATCCCCCCGTCTGCTTAATAATCATTTTATGTCATATTTAACTTTGTTGGCCTCATCAACTATTTCTCCAAACAATTTACTATCTTCTTTTGAGTACCAAGCTGGGGTACGCCCATATGTCTTTTTAATTCCTAACAACTATGCTACTACTTTATCATTTTTACATCTTTTATGGTCTATGATATTAGTGCTTGCATTCCTGATTATGTCTTGGTATTTGCTTTGTGGTTTGCTGCTTACTTTCTTAATTTTTCTAACGCTTGCCTTAGTGCTGTGGTTTGATAAACACCTCTACTTTTTGATTGATGTCAAAAGGGGGAAGAAAGGCAACAAACTTAAGATGATTCTTGTGAATGCTTATGCTCAAACTCTTAGTCTTTTCCAAATTCCAAATTGGAAAGGGGGAAGAAAGGCTGTATGTTAGGATCATGTTTTATGTTTTGTGCTTAATAGTTGGCATTGCATATAATATTGCTTAAAGTTTCAAGATGATTTAGTTACTGTCTCTAACTAATTGATTATTTGGATTATGCTTACCACTTATGATAATCACTTATGTTCTATTTAGATTCTTACAACTTCATTCAATTGAAGTTGCTTAAATTATTGTGTTTAATAATGTTTAATTTTTTTTAATTGTTATACTTAATTTTGAAAACTGAGTCATGTTTAACCACATGATTCTCGATAAAGTTTCAAAAATTAATACATTAGAGTAATATGTGCTAATAGGTGTTTGGTAAATTATTTGTAATGATTTAGTTTACTAAATGCATTTGAACTTGTGTTAATCTCTAGCATGTTCAAATTATTTGTTTTACTTTGCTTTTAATTAAGTTTGTTTATAAGTTTGCCATCATCAAAAAGGGGGAATTTGTTGGCCCATTTGAGTTTTGATGATGACTTAACTATTATAAACAAACAACATATTTTAGAGATTGTTTTGTAGGTCAAATATCCGATTGTCATGATCGTCGATGGTACCTAAGAAGGTTGTGCAAAGAGCATTGTATGTTGAAGTCAAAGTCCAAGTCAAACATTGAGTCACATGGACCAGTTCCAAATTGGTCAAAATCGAAGACTGTCCTGACGGAGACAACACGGTGTTCCCAGCGCAACCAGTCAGAGAAAGAGTCAACGAGAAATAAGGGAAATAAATTTCAGTTTTTATTTTTCTTGTACGGATGAAAAGATGACTTGCACAAGGGTTTTAATTGGCAATTAATAACTAACCACTTAAGAGAAATTAAATATATTAGATCCAATTTTCTCTCCACCAAAATAGGATTTACTATTCTTAGCCTTAACCCTAACCGTGTACTTGGAGTAACTTCCAAGTTTCTTGTCCAAGATTCCCACGTGTTGGTACAAGGGTTTTTGGCCAAAATTATTCTTGTGGGCTTATAAATATACACATATCCGGCACAATTAAAACTTGCCGAGTGCCCCCTTCAAGAATTAAGGGAGATTAATTCAAGAAAAGGAAAAAGATAAATTGTTCTTAATTGCCAATTGATTAAATCAATTTATCCTTGTGCAATTCTTTGTTTTCATCCAATTTTAGAGAATTATCTTGTAAGGGTATTTATGAGTGTGTAATTTAGACTTTGGGAAGTCTAAAGGGGAAAAGTGAGAATTTTATGTAAAAGAGAGAAGAGAGAAACGAGAAGAGAGAACAAGAGAAGGAGAAGAGAAGTTTAGGCCTAGAAGGAGAATAGAAGTTTTATGTAATAGAGAATTGTAATTACATAAAATTAATAAGAGAAGTTGAAATCCCTAGTGGGTCGTGGCTTTCTTTCTTTGGCCAAGAAAGTTTCCACGTTAAATCTTGGTGTTCTTTCTTACTTTCTTTTTATTGCTTTGAGTATTTTTAATAAAGAAATTCCGCAAGAAAAACAGGGCGAAAATACTCCCAAGAGCAACACAACAATTCACCCCCCCTCTTGTTGCGTTCCAACTGTCTAAGTGTTTCTACAGTGAGCAGCATCAGCCAACAAGTATCTCTATCCTCATCAGTTCAGAACCATCCAGCTTAGCTCCACATAGAACAATGCAGAAGACAGCACTCATTACACTTCAGCAAACAGAAGGCACCAGCAGATGAATCATCATAGGCATCTCAGCAGTAAACAGCAACAAATTCAGCTTGGGCAGCACATCTCAGCACAACCCCAGGTACACAGCAACACTCTCAAATCAGCATGCATTTGCTTCAAAGACAGAGCTCAACATCAACATAATATCAGCAGAGAGTCCAAAGCCAAGGGTAATTGACAGCAACAAGGAGTATCCAGTAGCAGTCAGCAAGCATTGGCCAGTATTATTATTATTATTATTATTATTATTATTATTATTATTATTATTATTATTATTATTATTATTATTATTATTATTATTATTATTATTATTATTATTATTATCATTCTTATCATTTTATAATTATTAAAATTGAAAAAAGTAGATTAAAAGATAGAAAAATTACGAGCTAAAGTAACGTTATAAAAATAAACAAACGATTAACAAAACTAAAAAATGTTTGATAATAATAAATAAACATATAATTATTAAAAACTTATTATTGGGTTACATAATTGTCATCGACATCATCGTCGTGAGATAGAATTAGATCTTCGTCGGTGTCTTCATTTTCATCGACGTCATGAACGGTTTCGTCTAGGTGTAAGAGTTCTCCAGTTTGGGTCAGCATAGCGGTTCGACTTAGCGCTCAAAACATCTTCATTGCCACAAAATCCGGTGATTTCTCTTCTAGTTGGAAAGCGGTCTCCTCGAATTGCTTTGATCTGACTTTTGATACAGCTCGCCAATCTTTCATGTTTTGCCTTAAGCTGGGATACGGTAAATAATAAACTTGGGAAGCTTGACTAGCTAGCACAAAAGGATCGTACTTTCTATAGGATCGACCAATATGAACGTCAAACAGCTTGTAACGCGGATGGATTCTCGTACCATGGGCGTATCCGGTGGTAGTCTGATCAAACCATTGACATTTGAACAAAGTGACCTTTTTAATTGGAATTGCTCGATACTCGAGGTCTATAATGTCCTCTAACTTACCATTAAAATCGGTTTCATCCGGACTGTTATCATCAGATTTCACGCACACCCCGCTGTTCTCAATAGATTTCTTTTTTGCGGAATGGGAGATAGTGTGAAATCTATAACCATTCACGTAACAAACATCATAGCGACGTGCTGATAACGGATTTCTAACGCGTCGTTTAACGCTAGAAGCCTTAGTCAATCAAACACATTTATAAAACACCCTAAATACAACTATAGCTAGTATAGAGATAAGTTGGGGATCGAACCACAAGGAACAAGGGTAAGAAAGATTAAGTGCTAAGTGTAGAGAATGATGTGTGTATGTAATTGGGGTGTTTTGAACTAAACTAAGGTAAGCAAATAAACAAGATTGAGAATAACAATAAGAAACAAACGGGGTTGGTGAGGATTCACCCTAGGTCGATGCTATGTTCTCATACAAAGCCAAGTCAAGGGAGATTGAGCGTGGCTCAATCGAGACACTCAAGATGACATGGGGAAGTTGATGACCTATAGTCAATACGAACGACCCATAATCGCCCTATGTCTCACAAGGGAGTGGCACGACAAGATATGCATCGAATATCAATCAAACAAACCACAACAACCTCAACCCTAATCTAGCATATGAGCAACATTCACCAAACCTAGGGTTTCACCAAACCAAAACCCCTAAGAAATCTACTCTAACATATTTAAGGCAACAACAACTAAGAACAAGTAGGAAAACATGGAAATAGACATTAGGGCAAGAGAGAAATCAACAATAATGAAAGGAAGAACAATAACTCTAACTACCCACTACTCTAGAAAGCAACAACCAAAGTAAGAACAATAAATGAAAGCAAAGGAAAGTAGAAGAACAAGATTCAAAGCAATAAATGAAACATAAAAGAGGAAAGCATTAAATGACTTCAATTAAAGATAAACAAGAGTAAATGAAAGCAATAAAGAAAGGTAGAAAGATAAACTTACATAAACCAAAGTGCTTGAAAGGAAAGGGATTGAAATTACAAGACTTGAAATGTAAAGAAAAGCAATTGAAATCTAATTTAGGGCAAAGAAATTGAAAGAAAGCATAAATGTGATGTTTAATAGAAGAGAGGGTTTCTCTCTACCAAAGCATAGGGTTTTTGTCCCTAAGAATGCCCTTATATAGGCTATAAGAAGTGGGGACAAAAGCCCTAAAAGATCCTACGAAAATAAGCTTCGCGAAATAAAACGCTGCGCTGAAACACTTCCCATTCGCCCGAAGCTGCCAGAGGATTCGGTCGAATCCTTCCCCATTCGACCGAATGTGGGTCGAATTCGACCTTTTCAGAATGCTTTGAAATTGCAATTGGGGCATCACAGGTAGATTCGACCGAATTTGGCCCAAGATTCGACCGAATTGATCCCTTCGCCCGAATTGGCCTTCATTTGGCTAAAACAGTAGGTTTTGGCTTGGAATTGAGCTGTTGTGCTTCCATTCGACCGAAGGCCCCTTGGATTCGACCGAATCCAAGCCTTTTGGTCCATTTGGGGCTTCAAACCATGCTCAAACGAAATCCGATCTTCGTGATATCTTCGGGGATGACCCGAAACACTTGTGAGAGCTTCAGAATGCGTGCATTTCCTTCGACTTTGATATCTAAGCCTCGAACTCGATCCAAATTACCTCGAAACCTCCCGAAAAGACCTAAAATGATCTTTAAACACCGTGGAGACAAGATCAAGGTAAAATCAAGTGTATAGAGCATAAAACCAATGTAAAACACCGAGACTCGACACCAAAGTAGGGCTATAAATGTGCTCTAAATCGAGCACATCAACTACCCCCAAGCTTAACCTTTGCTAGTCCCTAGCAAAGAGACTAGGTAGGAACAACGTGAAAGCACATGGGCACCCCAAACAAACTAGCTACAAAAGCGAAACTAAACTAAACTACAAAAGCCATAAAACCTAATACTCACTTTCGTAGGAATCACGATCGCACTTAGCACGTACGACAAGCCCTTTAAACCTCAAGGTCTCCCAAAGAGGACGAGTAAGGTCTCGTGAGGGTTTTCAGAAGGAGACCCACAAATCCAAAGCAAACAAACATGGTGAGCGGAGAATAAAACAATACAAGCATGTGCGTGAGCAAAACTCTTCCCTAGCCATAGGTGTGCAAGTACAATGGTCTCAATAAAGCGCAATACCAAAGAGAACGACCAATTCCACAAGCTCGAGACCACTAGGGCAAGCAACAACACAGGCTATGCCACCCACTACCTACAGAGGTCACAAGTCTACACTCCCCGGGTAATTTCTTAAAAGATGTGAGAAATATGCAATTACGCTCATGTGTTTGATTATGGTTCGTGTTTCGCTCATAATCTTCCGACTAAAGATGAGTCGGGAATCAAACACCTAATAGGGGAGAATCATGGGGATTGTGTCATATCTAACTCCAGCACAAAACAAACTAAACGGACCAAGTCGAACAGGTTAGCACAAGGGTTGTAACGTTGGCTTAGAGTTAAGGTGGGATACATTTGGGAAAGTGGAGCTAAGTAGAGGATAGCAAGTGACCCTAAACAAAACACCCACAAACATCTCATGATAAATCAATGAAAACCATATCCAAAAACCATAAATAACCCAATAAACTCATGAAAGCATAATGATCTCCATCTTAAAACACCAAAAACATGAAATCTCATAAGCACAAGTGTCTCCAAGCTCATCTCCCAATAAAACGTCGACCTTCTCACTCACATGAATATGTATGTGTATAAAATCTCAATGAAAAACAAGAGAAAGGTCGCCTCAAACATAGAATATGTACGGATAGAACGATGAAAGCACTAGAGGAAATGGGAGAAGTAATAAGAGCTGGACATGAAATGGATAGAGTCATATAAACCAACAACCATAGTATCATAACCAAAAACCTACTCATCAATGTAGCACACAACAAACCCACCATCACAAAGCTATCCTCTAGGTAAAGAAGAGGGACAATTTGGCTCATGTGGAGGCTAAATAATGTGGCTACAAAAGAAAAGGAAAAGGCAAAAACTTGGCTTAACCTAAAGTCAATTGCGTTCAAGGTAGGCTATTTGGCTATGTAGCTCAATTCTAGCGAACGTGTTATCATCCTTGGTCTCAAGAAAAGTAGACTATACTGGAGAAGAACCGACACAATACTTAGATCCCCTAACTAGCACTCACAGTGAATGTAACTCGCAAGGAGTCCAAGAAGGCTCAATCCTTACGGCTAGTCGAAATGCGCCTCTAGAGGTAGACAACCAAGCCACAAACCAAGCAAACCCAAATTCCCCCAAGCCATGCGGAAAACAGTCGAACTCTAGGTCCCAAAACAGGCACAAGGCTAAGGAAATACGAATTTGCATAGGGACATGAAATGTGCACAACAGAAGCTTGCATGCTAGACTCACAACTCAACCATTTATTGAAAGCAAGGATAAAACACAACTATACAACCTAAACATGAAACTATACAAGCTAAACAAGACAAAAACTAAACAAACTAAACATATGAAAAACTAAAAGAAAAACAAAGCAATAGTTACGATAATGCAAATCTTTCGGGATTTTGAAAGCGTAAGCGCATCCTCCCCCAAGCTAGCTCGAAAGCCGTCTCGGCGATGGGGAAGGCAAAAGAAAAACCAAAAGTACGAAAGATGGGCATTATTGGAACTATAGAGAACAAAGCAAACATCATGAAACAACAAACACCGGGTTACCTCCCGCAAGTACTTTTGTTTAACGTCGTAAAGTTCGACCCAGCTAACCACCAGCTCAAACAACAAGTGAAAAGCTAGAGAAAGAAACCATACCTGAGCTAGGAGCGGACTCACTCCTAGCATCACCATCGCCTCGTACATGGTGACCCAAAACTCACCACCTCGCCGCAGTGGCAAAGGTGGGCAATGTAGAACCGGGGTCACCGGGATGAAAGCTCAAATATGGGGCTCCCCCAAGCTTAGGTGGAGCCATCTTCTTCTTTTTGTATTCTTTTTTCTTTCTTTTTCTCACCCGCTTCCTCTTGCGGGGTTGCTTGTCAATACCCTCAACTTCATCATCACTTTTGGAGTGCACAAGAGCAAACTCCTTTTCCTTCACAACATCATCCTTTTCTTCATCTCATCGTCAATCTTCACCACACCATCATCATAAGAAATAACCTCATCATCAAGCACATGGGCATCAAGAACATCAAGCCCTCCAACCTTATCACTTTGAGAAACATCAAGCACATCTAGAGAGAAAAGTTGCTCGACCATGGGCTCTTTTGAAGACTTAGCAAACCCAAAGATCGCTTGCTCATTGGGTACCCTTATGGTGATGGTTTCGGCTTCACAATCGATAAGGGCACCCAAGCTCTTCAATGCATCTCTCCCAAGAATGAGGGGGAGTGTAGGGGTCTTCCACCATGTCTAGAACAACAAAATCACATGGGACAACAACGCTTCCCACTTGGATAGGAAGATCCTCAAACTCCCCACAAGGCACTTTGACGCTCCGGTCGGCTAGTTGGATGGATTTCTTTGACGGCTTAAGCTCAAAAGCAAGGTGTTTAGCAATACTCATCGGCATGAGGCTAATAGAGGCCCCCAAATCGGCAAGTGCTCCTTTGGGTTTTTGGTTCCCAAGAGTAACGGGGAGCACGAAGGGTCCTCTAGCCTTTTCCTTTTTAGACCAAGTGCCTTAAACAATGGCACTAACTTGCTCCGGTAAGTTTACAACCTCACTTTCAAGCCGCTTTTTGTTCCCCAAGAGTGACTTCAAGTACTTGGCATATTGAGGCATTTGCTCCATTGCCTCTAAGAACGGGATCTTCATTTCCAATTGCTTCATATGCTCAAGAAACTTAAGAAATTTGGCTTGCATTTGTTTTTCTACCGCCCTATATGGGAAAGGAAGCGGTGGGCCATTTAGCGTTCACGAGCTCGCCACTCTTGCATTTTTTTCCAATTATCCTCTTGCTCCAACTTCTCCTTTTCTTTCACTTCATCTCTCTTCTCAACCTCTTCTTCTTTCTTTTCCTCACAAACTTCCTCAAGAATCTCTTCTTCGACCTCTCCCCCAAGCTCATGCTCAACACCTTCTTGCAAATCATTACCCATAGAAGGACCATCACCCAAATCATCACTTGAAGCTTCAATTGGACCCGGATAGGAAGTACCCGATCTAAGGAAGATCTCCTTGCATGTGTGGTGGTTTGATGGTTGGTTAGGAGGTGGAGGTTGGGTGGATGGGTTAGGTTGAGAGTTGGAAGGGAATAGCATCGGTGGAGACACTAGAACAACCTTGGGCCAACTTAAGCTTAGATAATTTCTTGTCCATGATTGCTTCAATTTTAGCACCGATCGAATCAATATTAACACCATCGATCACGCCCCTTTGTTGTTTACTCCCCCTTGCACCACCCCAAGTGCTATTCTTAGCAACCTCCTCGATCATGGCTTTCACACGGTCGCATGGGATTTTTGAGAGTTGCCCACCAACCGCGGAGTCTAGAAGTGCCTTAGTTGAATCGTCAAGCCCATCATAGAAGAAGATATTCAAATGGTTCTCCCCATATTCATGATGGGGGCAAGCTCGGAGCATACCCTTAAATCTAGTCCATGCGGCACATAGGCTCTCATCATCCTCTTTTGTGAATGACGCAATCTTTTTGTGCCAATCTTGAGTGCGTTTTGTAGGATAGAACCTTTCGAGGAACGCCGTTCTCAATTGTTCCCATGTAGTGATAGAATTGGGCTCTAAACATTTGTACCAATCCTTGGCGTCCCCCGTTAGACTAACCGAAAAGAGGCAAAGCTTGATATAATCGGGGTGGTTAGGGCATTGAGGTATGAACCTACAATTCTCCGTGAATGCTTCCAAGTGCACGAGAGGACATTCGTTTCTTGGCCCGCAAAATGGAGTTTCTTTCACCATTCTTGTGTTTTGTGGGTTTATGCGGAAGTTCGGTGGGGCATTCGGTAGAACCACGGCCTCTTGGAATTCTCTTGACCCCGGGGTCCTAAACTGCCCAAATAGAGGTTGATTTTCGGCCATTGGTGGAGGTGGGTTGGGTCTAGACGATTGACGTGGAGTAGGAGGAGGAGATCGTCTAGTGACCCTTTGTATCTCTGGATTGTATGGAACAAGTTGTAGCTGTGATCTCCGTGTGCTATAGCTCATGCAAACAAAACTAGAAACCAAGCGTAAGCACTGACAAGCAAAAGTTATTCGAACAAAAACTAGAGAAAGAAATAAAATGGACTACACAAGCACAAAACCAAAATGGCGCCGTGTTTGATAACGGATTTCTAACGCGTCGTTTAACGCTAGAAGCCTTAGTCAATCAAACACATTTATAAAACACCCTAAATACAACTATAGCTAGTATAGAAGTAAGTTGGGGATCGAACCACAAGGAACAAGGGTAAGAAAGATTAAGTGTTAAGTGTAGAGAATGATGTGTGTATGTAATTGGGGTGTTTTGAGCTAAACTAAGGTAAGCAAATAAACAAGATTGAGAATAACAATAAGAAACAAACGGGGTTGGTGAGGATTCACCCTAGGTCGATGCTATGTTCTCATACAAAGCCAAGTCAAGGGAGATTGAGCGTGGCTCAATCGAGACACTCAAGATGACATGGGGAAGTTGATGACCTATAGTCAATACGAACGACCCATAATCGCCCTATGTCTCACAAGGGAGTGGCAGGACAAGATATGCATCGAATATCAATCAAACAAACCACAACAACCTCAACCCTAATCTAGCATATGAGAAACATTCACCAAACCTAGGGTTTCACCAAACCAAAACCCCTAAGAAATCTACTCTAACATATTTAAGGCAACAACAACTAAGAACAAGTAGGAAAACATGGAAATAGACATTAGGGCAAGAGAGAAATCAACAATAATGAAAGGAAGAACAATAACTCTAACTACCCACTACTCTAGAAAGCAACAACCAAAGTAAGAACAATAAATGAAAGCAAAGGAAAGTAGAAGAACAAGATTCAAAGCAATAAATGAAACATAAAAGAGGAAAGCATTAAATGACTTCAATTAAAGATAAACAAGAGTAAATGAAAGCAATAAAGAAAGGTAGAAAGATAAACTTACATAAACCAAAGTGCTTGAAAGGAAAGGGATTGAAATTACAAGACTTGAAATGTAAAAAAAAGCAATTGAAATCTAATTTAGGGCAAAGAAATTGAAAGAAAGCATAAATGTGATGTTTAATAGAAGAGAGGGTTTCTCTCTACCAAAGCATAGGGTTTTTGTCCCTAAGAATGCCCTTATATAGGCTACAAGAAGTGGGGACAAATGCCCTAAAAGATCCTACGAAAATAAGCTTCGCGAAATAAAACGCTGCGCTGAAACACTTCCCATTCTTCCGAAGCTGCCAGAGGATTCGGTCGAATCCTTCCGCATTCGACCGAATGTGGGTCGAATTTGACCTTTTCAGAATGCTTTGAAATTGCAATTGGGGCATCACAGGTAGATTCGACCGAATTTGGCCCAAGATTCGACCGAATTGGCCTTCATTCGGGTAAAACAGTAGGTTTTGGCTTGGTATTGAGCTGTTGTGCTTCCATTTGACCGAAGGCCCCTTGGATTCGACTGAATCTAAGCCTTTTGGTCCATTTGGGGCTTGAAACCATGCTCAAACGAAATCCGATCTTCGTGATATCTTCGAGGATGACCCGAAACACTTGTCAGAGCTTCGGAATGCGTGGGTTTCCTTCGACTTTGATATCTAAGCCTCGAACTCGATCCGAATTACCTCGAAACCTCCCGAAAACGCCTGAAATGATCTTTAAACACCGTGGAGACAAGATCAAGGTAAAATCAAGTGTATAGTGCATAAAACCAATGTAAAACACCGAGACTCGACACCAAAGTAGGGCTATAAATGTGCTCTAAATCGAGCACATCAACTACCCCCAAGCTTAACCTTTGCTAGTCCCTAGCAAAGAGACTAGGTAGGAACAACGTGAAAGCACATGGGCACCCCAAATGCAAAGGTCCCTCAGCGAGGTCCTTTAGAATATCGGCATTATCCACACCGTCAAGAAACCCGTCCCTAGACTACATATAAAATCAATAAGTCAATGTTAATTCGTAATACTGTTTACACTACAAATTACGATGGTAAAGGTGTACTCACAATCTGTTTAAACCAGCGGGAAAACTGGACTTGGACCACATGGTCAACTTGCTCTGCGTTTAGATTGGGTTCGTACTTTGTGATTAAGTGTATGAATTGATCATAAAATTGATTCACCTCCGGACAATTTCGCAGAACATAAGTCTGAGCAATGTTGAGATCTGCTTCATCCAACATAAGAGCCTTACCCCGCCCATAAAATTTGATTGGGTGTGTGAATATGGACAAATCACCCGATCTCACGTTATCAAAACATTCGTCATTGTTTCTAGGAAGATCTCTAACTCTGCATCGAATGTCTGGCCCAAAGTAATGCGCCTTGTTTTTGACATTAAGCTTTAAATGTCGAAGATACCTGTAATTTAATCCTAGTATTAATTATTAAGACATGTAATAGCAGTTAGTTTAGACATGTAATAGTAGTTACCTCTCAAAGGGATACATCCACCTATATTGTACCGAACCAGCAATTCTTCCCTCGTAAGCTAGGTGAACAGGTAGATGTTCCATAACATCGAAGAATGTTGGAGGAAATATACTCTCTAGCTTACATAGCACCACTGCAATTTCCTCGTTCAACCTCCACATATCTGCGGCAGATATCTTCGGATAGGTAAGACTTCTAAAGAACAGACTAACTTCAGTAAGTGCTTCCCAAACGTTGGCTGGCAGCAACTCCCGAAATTCTATTGGAATTAGTCGTTGCATGAACACATGGTAATCATGACTCTTCATCCCAAATATCTGATGTTTAGCCATGTCGATATTCCTGGCTAAATTGGAAACATAACCATTAGGAAATCTTAGAGTCTTAAGCCAATCTAGAAGGACAACCCTTTGTTCTCTGCTGAGTGTGTATGATGCTTTGGGGATGGTAGAACCCACTGGATGCAATTCCGATCGGATCTCGAGCTCGACTAAATCTTGACGTGCCTTGAGATGATCCTTAGTTTTTCCCGCCACACACATTATTGTGTTGAAAATGTTATTAAAGAAGTTTTTCTCAATGTGCATCACGTCAAGGTTGTGACGGATCATGTTCGTGCTCCAGTACGACAAATTCCAAAGAATACTTCTCTTCTTCCATCCAACACAATGTTTACTGACTTCCGCGTTGTACTCAACTGCATCGTCTTCAAACACCCGTAACAACCCTAAACGATCCAGCTCCTCTAAAAGCTCATTTCCGGTACGTATTTCGGGCATTACAGCCTTCTCAGCAACTCCACGGCTAAAACGCACCCGGTTTCTACGAAATGGGTGTGTACTATCTAAAAATCTCATGTGTGAGTCAAATCAACTCACTTTTCTGCTGTGTCTTAAATAAAAGGCTTTGGAGTCATCCATGCAGTAAGGACAAGCGTGCATGCCAGATGTACTCCACCCCGACGGGGCAAAGTAAAAAACATTTTTTAATCGTTTTTAACACATTTTTTATTAAAAAAAAAAATTTAATGAGGTTTTTTTTCTTGTCATTTTGAGGTTACAATTATAAGTACTAAGTTGAAATTGTGTTTTTCCTTAAATATATCCTTGTATGTACTAAAAAAAATTGAAAACGTTAAATATATGTTTCTCAAAATTGTAAAAAATGAGTATCGTAAATTTTACTTTTTATGAGTTGAATAAGAAACTATTTCATTGCATGGCATTGGCTCCCCCATAGTGCAATTTACAGCCTACAAAAGAATCCCTCCAATTCACCATTAAGTTCCTATATGTTTTTTGACACTAATCATATCGTAAAACAAATAGGAACTACTTAATGGTGAATTAAAGGAAGTACAAGAGGCCGTAATTACCACTATCGAGAAAAACCAACGCCCTGCAAATCGAAATTATTCTTTTTCACTAGCAATTATAAGTAAAATAATACGTTGCTCATTTTCTTCAATATTGAGGAACATATTTTAATCGTTTCTAACACATTTTTTGAGTAAACGTACAAGACAATAAGTAAGAAAAACAAATATTTCAGTTAAGTTAAGTACTCATAATTATTACAACAAAATGACAACAAAAAAAAAACTCATTAAATATTTTTTTTAACAATAAATACAACAATTAAATTTATGTTAATCATTTCATACCACCCTTCTCGCGACAAAGTTCGAACGTATAATATCAAATTTATGTTTCGCAATTTGTCCCGTTCAACCCACCTTCACACTTGAGTGAAGAAACTCGAGCGTGGAGAGTGAGGATGAACGGGGCAAGTGAACAACATGCCAAAGAATTTTACACCCCTTTTCACAATAAATGGAACCGTTTATTTTATGTTTTTCAACTTGTCCCTCTCCACCTACACCCCCTACTTAATCAAAACTCAAGTAGGGAAATGGACCCCTACTTAATCAAAACTCAAGTAGGGAAATGGAGGAAGAGCGGGACAAAAGAAAAACACTTAGAAATTAGAATTTTAGAGAGAAAGAAAGGAGAGGTGCGGGAATAAAAGTGACGTTGAGGGGGGGTATTTATAGAAAAAATAAGGAACTTTCCGAATAATTAACGATCATAAGTTAGTCGGAATTCAGTCGGGACTCAATCAGTTTTATTACACGTTTTTGCGGTATTTTTAAAAATTTTTTTTTGCGAGTAACTACCGACCAAACCTTTAGTCGGAAATCTTGCAACTAAAATCGGGTCGCAATTCCGTCGGAATTTTGCTACCATTTCCATTTAGTAGGAATTTAGTCGGAAATTCCGACTACACGCTGTTAGTCGGTAATTTAGTTGGTAATTTCCGACTTAAATGGGGTAGTCGGAATTTTTGGTCGGAACATTGCAAAATTTTTGTAGTGCAAGATGATGAAAACGCAAACTTACCGACTATCCTTAACTTTGATGATTTTTTTAGGGATCAAAGATAATAACAAAAGATCAATGAGTTTGTACTTCACTGATAAAAAGTAAGGACGTGTAAAGTTTTTTTTTATTAAAAAAAGCAAAAATATAAAAAAAAAAGTACTATGCTTATTATAAACGTTAATATTTTTTTTATGTACAGTGGTGTTACATTGGGTGTTAGTTTTTATATACACGTTAGTTTGATATATATTTTATTGCATGCAATTCATCTGTTTGCAAAGGTCAAAAAAATTGTATTTAATGTTCTACACAAATTATAGTCAAATATTTTACATCACCTTCTAAACAATTCCGACAATCATAAGATCTAACTACACTCGTGATTTCTCACGGGTAAATATACTAATTATCAATTATAAGTCATAACTTTTATAGTAATCAATTATAACTAGCATATCTAGTGGTTTGGAATCTGACTGAGAGCCTGAAATAATACATCACATGATGTAAATAAATTAAATATTATTTCAGTTAAGATAAGATAATCCCAAAATATAAGACACGGTATATATTAGGCCGTGACAATTCATCACATAATCTCACCGTGGCCTACTCGTGGGGTCACGGGACACCCGTGGGCTCAGGCCTACAAACCCACGGGTCAAGAGCGTTGACTTGCGTGTACACTCGTTGAGGTTCATTGTTTCCCAAAACCATATGACAATGGGAAGATTAGTTCACCCACTATATATGCAAGTCAACAACCCACTATTTTATCGATGTGAGATCTTTTCTCACATGTGAAGTACTTCCAATAGTATACTACCTATAGAGAACCATGTAAAATTTAGATTGTACGTTCATCTGTTAATAAAGGTGTGGCCTCTAATAAGACACCGCCGCGTCGTAGCAAAGACTGAAGAGCAAGCATGACAATGTCACATTTTAACAACAACATCAACAATATGACATTACCCCCAAATCCCAATGTCAAATGACTCTCGACTAGGAGGGGTTACCCTTGTAGGAAAAAATAGCTTGTACTCTGACTGCCGACCCTTAATAGCAATTCTATATATATATATTTCAAGTTAGTAGGCCTGAAAAAAGCTCTATTTACTGTAAATTGAGTGAAATGCACATCATTAACCCTAAGCTACAATGGCATTTCTTGTATATTGTCTGATGCAAAGACTATAACAGATAGAACTTTGACATCTTTGAGGACAACTAAAGTACTTCAAGTTTAATGTTTCATCTGAAAAAGAGCATACTGAGAGTGAAGAATTGGTTACATATCCATTCTGGTTCTGGTTCTAAAAGGTCATGGGATTGTTTCTTACCCCAACCTTGATGGCTCTCTTGTACTGAAAAAAATGGATTCTCTAACAGAAAGGGGGAAGAAAAGACTAATTTTATTGATATTAAGATCAGAATGTACATGAGACTTAGGCTCTTACAGATATATATAGGGAGAACTACATATATGGATAACAAACACTAATCCAAGAACCTAAATACACACGTGCATATAATCAAGAATCAGTTATGCCTAACTAACTATACTTAACTAACTAAAGTATAACTACTCTTTTGATTTAGGTGTTTGCTTTGTTATAAACCTTCTTCAGTAGCCTCAGGATTCCTTTGCTGCTGACTCCTCATCTTGTGGCACGTAAGTTGCACATGACATATCCTTGATAGCCCCCCGCAAACTAGGAGGGAGGTTGTAGAAACACTTAGAGATATAGAACGCAACAAGAGGGGGGGGGGGTGAATTGTTGTGTCGCCTTTAGTAGTATTTTTTCGCTCTGTTTCTTGCGGAATTTCTCAAAGAAAAATACTTAAAGCAATAAAGAGAAAATATAAATAACTCAAAGATTTAACGTGAAAAACTTTCTTGGCCTTGAAAGAAAGAAAGCCACGACCCACTCGGGATTTCAACTTCTCTTATTGATATTTTATGTAATTACACTTCTTATTACATAAAACTTCTCTTCTCTTCTCTTGGCCTATTCTCCTTCTCCTTCTTGAATTCTCCTTCTCACTTCTCTTCTCTCATTACACAAGATTCTCTAATTTCCCCTTAGACTTCCCTAAGTCTAAGTTTACACACTCAATAAAAACCTTACAAAAAGGAATTCTCAAAGTGGATGTAAAACTAAGAATAGCACAAGGAAATATTAAAGGAATTAATTGGTAATTAAAATTTCCTCTTCTTGATTTAGAACTCACGAAATTCTTTATGGGAGCACTCGAATGATTTGCGTGAATATTTCTCTCCCGTGGGCACTTAGACAGATTTTTCTTTTGTATGCCTCTCTCCCTTTTTTGTGCCGGTTTTCTTCATCTATTTATACACTCATGAGAGCCCTTAAACCCATAAGCCCATGATTCCAAGTGATGGGAGTAGTAGCTAGGCACGGTATATTAGGGTTAGGCATAGAATACTTGGAGGTTACTCCAAGTACTTATGGGCTTTTTAACTAAAAATAGATAATATCCTATTTTTAAGGAGGTTTTTTAGGATTTAATATTTTAAGGATTGTTTAATTTAATTGCCAAAATATATCCTTATGCTAATTAGTTTTTCACCCGTACAACTAAATAAAAGAAAAATAAAAATAAGAATTTATTTTCTTAATATTTCGTTGACCAATTCTCTGACCAGTTGCGCTGGGAACACTGCATTGTCTCCGTTAGGACAGTCTTCAATTTTGACCAATCTGGAACTGTTCCTATGACTTCCAACATATGACGTAGACTTGTAATGTTCTTTCACAACTTCTTAGGTGCTATCGACGATCTTTAATAATCGGATATAAGACCTACCAAAACAATCTCAAACATAATTTGTTTGTTTATAAAAGTTAAGTCATCATCAAAACTCAAATGGGCCAACAAATTCTCCCTTTTTGATGATGGCAAACTTTATAAACAAACTTAAGTAAAACATATAGAGTAAAACAAATACCTTGAACATGCTAGAGATCAATCACAAGTTCAAACATATTTAGCAAATCAAATCGTTACAAATAATTTACCAAACTCCAAAAAAACGTATTACTCTAATAAATGAAATTTTAAAAACTTGTCGAAGATCATGTGGTTAAACATGACTTAAGTTTTCAAAATTACGTATAATAATAAATCAAAAATAAAAACAATTATGTAAAACAATAAACATATAAATTAAGAAACACAATAGTTTAAGAACTTCAAAAATATGAAGTTGAGAAAAATTTAAGTCAAACGTAAGTGATTAACAATTAACAACAATTAACCAAACAGTAGAGTCCAAGCCTCAAAACATACGCCTAAACCAGCATACATACTAAGTCAAAACCAGTTACATACTAAGTCAAGCATATTAAGAACATAAATTCAGTAGAACAAAATTAAGACTAAGTCACGCATAAGCATTCTCAAGAATCAATCATAAGTTTGTTTGCCTTTCTACCCCCTTTTGACATCAATCAAAAAGTAGGGGTTTTATCAATTCACAGCACTAAGGCAAGCGTTAGATAAATTGAGAAAGTAAGCAGCAAACTAAACAAGCAAATGCCAAAACATGGATCAAGATATGCAAGCAAATAAACATCATAGACCATAAGATATAGCGAATGAAGGATAGTAGATTAAGGATAGTAGCATAGTGATTTAATGGCATAGAAAAATAATAGTTTCGTACCCCAGCTGGTACTTTTAAAGAAAAGCAAAATAAAAGTGTTTAGATAATACAGACATATGGTGGGGCCAACAAACTATCAAATATTTCATAATCAGAAGAAGGGATCAGGTGGCAGTCTCCTCATCAATATATTCCGTCTACATTTCAATCGTATCAAGCTTGGCACCAAGACGTGATTCCAACTGGGACAGCTGATCAGCAAGAGAGGTGAGTGAGACACGGACTTCACTTTGAAATGCACAGAAGAGGAACTGCAAGGTATCAAATTTTGTAAGAAGAAGTTCAATTGGTGTAGGTGGAAAAGGTGAAGGATGCGTATCAAAACCAGTATGTGTAGGCGATGGTGGTGAGGTAAATGGTGGTTGTGAAGTTGCTATTGGTGATGGTGGTGGAGATGGCATATGAGACACTAGTTGTGGTGAGGATGGGGCATTGATTGTTTGCTTAGTGGGGTGAGTAGATATTTCTTCATCCTTACCAACCGAGAGTTTAGAAGCAAGCCTCGTACTCTTCCTAGGAGTGATTTGTGGATCCTCCTTAACCGGTTTAGCTACCTCCTAATCACCCGAACTATCACTGGAGTCAACCTCCTCAAGTTCTTCCCCGGATACTTCCCCCTCACAATAAGCTTCCTCCTGTTCCTTATTCACCTCTGCCTTCTCAGTACTGGCAGAGGGAACAACATCTTGACTCTCCTTTTCTTTTTCTTTCTTCTGTTTTTTTTCTTCCTCCTCTTCTTTAATTTCTTTTTCTACCTCCTCCTTCTCATCATCAGAACTGTCGTCATCAATTTCAATGAGGTCCACCTAAATTCCCTTTTCATTCAAATTTAAGTGTAAATTTTTAAGACACTTTGCGCCTATTTGATTAGCACTCTTAGGAAAATGAAGGCCCTCTAAAGGTACACCAAACTTCTTAAAAATACTTGTTAACAAACCTCCATACCCAACCATGAGACCAATATTTGTCAAGTCCGAATCCAACTGACATTTCCTTTGCCACTTCTTCAGCACTATCGGAATCTACTCGCTTGATCTTTTTCGGTGGTTTGGATGAAGATTTTGGTGTTTTCATGATGTAGAATGGATGAGGATTAGGTATTTAGAAAGAAGGAAAATATGAAGGTAGTAGACGGTTTGCAAGGAGTAGTACAAGTAAGGTAGGTTATGAATAATGGATGTGACTTTGAAGTGTAGGGGTTATAAAGGTGTGAAGGGACGGTTAATAAATGGTTTGTACTTCTTCTCTTTTGGCGGTTTTAGGAGGTGTAATGAGCAGTCATCAATTCTTTAAAGCTTAGTTCGTTGAATATACCGATTTAGACGACTGATTTTCGAAACACCCCGATGATCCGTCTTCCATTTCTTAAATTAAGTTGGCTCACCGAAATGAAATAAAATAAAATAAAGGGAAATTCCACATGGTAGCATCCAGGTTTAATGAAATGCCAGTGGTAGCACTCTTTTAAGAAAATTCCACATGGTAGCATCAAGTTTATGCACTATCTAATTGCCGTAGCACTTTCCGTTAAGTTCTTGTTAAATTCCGTTAAATTCATTATTTTGTAAGTTTTTTTCCACATGGTAGCATCCAGTTTTTGTAAATTTACTATTTTAACATTTAATTCACAATTTTAATGTTTAATTCACAGTTTAATTTATTAACACTCATAAATGTTTAATAATTTTATTGAAAAATTATAAGAAACTATCTAATCGGGTCGAAACAAGTACTTATTCGCCTATTTTTTGATACATAAACCGAAAAAGATATTTAACGTCATTTTTACCTATCATAATGATTTTTTTTCAAAAAACGGACATTGCAATTACCCTTATGGGGGTAACTCTTTCGAAAATCCGGTCGAAACAAGTACTTATTCGCCTATTTTTCGATACGTTAACCGAAAATGATATTTGTTGGCCCATTTGGTTTTGACGATTACTTAAACTTTTATAAACAAACATATTACGTATTGAGATTGTTGTGTTAGGTTATATATCCGGTCTTCAAAAGGTCGTTGATGAAACCATTGGAAGTTGACAAAGACATTGCTACTATACGTTTCAAAGATAAAGTCAAATTCGGAGAAAGTTCAAATCAAAGACAGTGCACTGTTCCCAGGTCAACGTCAGAGAATTGGTCAATGAATTTATTAAGAAAATAAATTTTAGTTTTCTTTTTGTTTTTGTTGTACGGTTGAATAAGTCAAAGAAGCACAAGGTAGTTATCTTGGAATTAAAACAAACTCTCCTTAAAATAGTAAATCCTAAAAATCCTCCTAAAAATTAGGATATTATCTATTTTTAGAAAGAGTAACCTCCAAGCTTTCTATTTCTAGCCCTAAATAACCGAACCTCTACTCCCATCATTTGGGATAATGGGCTTATGGGTTTAAGAGTTCTCATGAGTATATATAAGCAACCGGCACATTTGGTGATCAACAAAGAGAGAAATAATTTGTGCCCAAAACCCATCGTGAGATCCAAAAATCAAGAAGAGGAAATCTTGAAAGTTCTTTAATAGCTTATTAATTCCACAAAATTTCCTTGTGCTATCCTTGTTTTGTTCATCCATTTTAGAGAAGTTTTTGTACGGGTTTTTGAGAGAATTTGTAATTAGACTTGGGTAAGTCTAAGGGGAATAGAGAAGAATTTTGTAAAGAGAGAAAAAGAGAACGAGAAGAAGAACCGAGTAGAGAAAGAGAAAGAGAAGAGAAAGAGAAAGAGAAGGAGAATTATTTCATGTAATAGAGAATTATATTTACATAAAATTAATAAGAGAAGCAAAATCCTTAGAGGGTCGTGGCTCTTTCCCACGTAAATCTTTTGTGTTCTTTTTAGTTTTCTTTAAATTGCTTTGAGTATTTTTATTATCATAAATTCCGCAAGAAACTAGGGCAAAAATACTCCTAGGGCACTACAACAATTCACCCCCCCCCCCTCTTGTTGCAGTTCATTGTCTCTAAGTGTTTCTATAATATTTGACGTCATTTTAAGACATCATAACGATTTTTTTTTAAAAAAAAACGGACGTCGCTGCTAAACTTATGGGATTAAAAATATAATAATTAAATAATTTTATGAAAAAAACTCATGAATAAGTACTTGTTTCTATCGAATTTTCGAAAGATTTATCTCATAAGGATAATAGCGACCTCTATTTTTCAAAACAAATCGTTATGATGGGTAAAAATGACGTTAAATATCATTTTCAGTTAACGTATCAAAAAATAGGCGAATAAGTACTTATTTCGACCGGATTTTCGAAAGAGTTACCCCATAAGGGTAATTGCAATGTCTGTTTTTTGAAAAAAAATTGTTATGATAGGTAAAAATGACGTTAAATATCTATTTCGGTTTATGTATCAAAAAATAGGCGAATAAATACTTGTTTCGACCCGATTAGATGGTTTCTTATAATTTTTCAATAAATTTATTAAACATTTATGAGCGTTAATGAATTAAATGGTGAATTAAACATAAAATGGTGAATTAAAAGTTAAAATGGTAAATTAACAAAAACTGAATGCTACCATGTGGAAAAAAACTTACAAAATGATAAATTTAACAAGAAGTTAACGGAAAATGCTACGGCAATTAGATAATGCATAAACTGGATGCTACCATGTGGAATTTTTTTAAAAAAGTGCTACCACTGGCATTTCATCAAAACTGGATGCTACCATGTGGAATTTCCCTAAAATAAAATGCTGGAATTTGTGGAAAAAAAATATAAATTTTTGTGATTTTTGAAAAGATAAATTTATGATATGTGACTAGTATAATATAAAATAAAATAAAATATGCTACTTGGTCTATTCAGTTTACGCAAGCAATCAAGACAAAGTTTATGGCACATACTTAAATAGATGCGTACCTAAATCTCGCAATGATTGATTGTTCAATCTTGATTGTTGTGGTTGATCTAACCCTTCCAATTTTTCAAGTTGTTTGGAGGAGGAATGCTAGCATTAAACTTTAGTGAATCTTGATCATACCTAGCTCCAACCTCATCTTTTCAAATTGTTCCCTTGGAAGCGGTTTAATCATGATATCTGCAACTTGATCACTAGTATTGACATGTTTAACAATAATATTTTTATGCTCGACATTGTCCTTAAGAAAATGATGCCTAATATGAATATGTTTAACTCTAGAGTGATGCACCGGATCTTTAGAAATGCAAATGGCACTAGTATTATCACAATAAATAGGAACACATTCAAGTTTAATACCGAAATCTCTTAGCTGTTGTTTTATCCACAGCATTTAGGAACAGCAGGCTGCTGCTGCTACGTATTCAGCTTCAGCAGTGGATAAAGCTACTGTGTTCTTTTTCTTGGAACACCAAGATACCAAGCAAGAGCCAAGAAACTGTACCATTCCAGATGTACTTTTTCTATTCACAAGATCACCTGCATAATCTGCATCACTATACCCTTTCAATTCATAGACATCACTTTTCGGATAAAATAGGGATAAGTCATCAGTTCCCTTTAAATATCTTAGAATTCTTTTCACAGCCGTATGATGTGATTCTTTTGGATTTGATTGAAATCTAGCGCACAAACCAACACTAAAGGATATATCAGGTCTACTAGCAGTTAAGTATAGTAGTGATGTGCTCGATTTAGAGCACATTTATAGCCCTACTTTGGTGTCGAGTCTCGGTGTTTTACATTGGTTATATGCTCTATACACTTGATTTTACCTTGTGCTTGTCTCCATGGTGTTTAGAGTTCATTTTAGGTGTTTTCGGGAGATTTCGAGGTAGTTCGGATCAAGTTCGAGGCTTAGACTCCATGGTCGAAGGAAATGCACGTGTTTCGAGGTGCTCACAAATGTTCCGGGTCATCCCCGAAGATATCACGAAGATTGGAGAACGCTTGAGGATGGTTTGAAGCTTGTTAGTGGCCAAACAGCATAGATTCGGTCGAATCACATAGCCATTCGGTCGAATGGTGGTGCTGCTGCTCAAAGTCAAGGCCAATGCTACTGGAAATGGCGAATGGCAATCTGATTCGGGCGAAGCTAAGGGAATCGGTCGAATGCCCTCCAAATTCGGTCGAATGGGTCCAAATGCCCAATATTGCAAAAACTCACTGGAAACCCCGAATCTGAGCACATTGGGTCGAATGTGTCAGATTCGGTCGAATGTGTCAGGCCATTCGGGCGAATCTCCATCTGTTCAGCGCAGCGTTTTATTTCGCGAAGCTTATTTTCGTAGGATCTTTTAGCGCTTTTGTCCCCACTTCTTGTAGCCTATATAAGGGCATTCTTAGGGACTAAAACCCTATGCTTTGATAGAGAGAAACCCTCTCTTCTATTGAACATCACATTTATGCTTTCTTTCAATTTCTTTGCCCTATATTAGATTTCAATTGCTTTTCTTTACATTTCAAGTCTTGTAATTTCAATTCCTTTCCTTTCAAGCACTTTGGTTTATGTAAGTTTATCTTTCTACCTTTCTTTATTGCTTTCATTTACTCTTGTTTATCTTTAATTGAAGTCATTTAATGCTTTCCTCTATTATGTTTCATTTATTGCTTTGAATCTTGTTCTTCGACTTTCCTTTGCTTTCATTTATTGTTCTTACTTTGGTTGTTGGTTTCTAGAGTAGTGGGTAGTTAGAGTTATTGTTCTATCTTTCATTATTGTTGATTTCCTTCTTGCCCTAATTTCTATTTCCATGTTTTACTCTTTGTTCTTAGTTTTTGTTAGTTTCAATATGTTAGAGTAGATTTATTAGGGGTTTTGGTTTGGTGAAACCCTAGGTTTGGTGAATGTTACTCATGTGTTAGATTAAGGTTGAGGTTGTTGTGGTTTGTTTGATTTATAATCGATGCATATCTTGTCCTGCCACTCCCTTGTGAGACATAGGGCGATTATGGGTCGTTCGTATTGACTATAGGTCATCAACTTCCCCATGTCATCTTGAGTGTCTCGGTTGAGCCACGCTCAATCTCCCTTGATTTGGCTTTGTATGAGAACATAGCATCGACCTAGGGTGAATCCTCACCAACCCCGTTTATAAATTTGTTTGATTAACCAAGGTTCTTAGCGTAAAACGATGCGTTAGAAACCCGCTATCAAATTGGCGCTGCTGCCGGGGAACAAGGCGTTTTAGTTTTTGTGCTTGTGTAGTCCATTTTATTGCTTTCTTTAGTTTTTGTTCAAATTTTTTTTGCTTGTCAGTGCTTACGCTTGGTTTCTAGTGTTGTTTGCATGAGCTATAGCACACGGAGATCACAGCTACAACTTGTTCCATACAATCCAGAGATACAAAGGGTCACTAGACGATCTCCTCCTCCTACTCCACCTCAATCGTCTAGGCCCAACCCACCTCCACCAATGGCCGAAAATCAACCACTATTTGGGCAATTTGGGACCCCGGGGTCAAGAGAATTCCAAGAGGCCGTGGTTCTACCGAATGCCCCACCGAACTTCCGCATAGACCCACAAAACACAAGAATGGTGAAAGAAACTCCATTTTGCGGGCTAACGAACGAATGTCCTCTTGTACACTTGGAGGCATTCACGGAGTTGTAGGTTCATACCTCAATGCCCTAACCACCCCGACTATATCAAGCTTTGCCGCTTTTCGGTTAGTCTAGCAGGGGACGCCAAGGATTGGTATAAATGTTTAGAGCCCAATTCTATCACTACATGGGAACAATTGAGAACGACGTTCCTCGAAAGGTTCTATCCTACAAACCGCACTCAAGATTGGCGCAAAAAGATCGCGTCATTCACACAAGAGGATGATGAGAGCCTATGTGCCGCTTGGACTAGATTTAAGGGTATGCTCCGAGCTTGCCCCCATCATGAATATGGGGAGAACCATTTGAATACCTTCTTCTATGACGGGCTTGATGATTCAACTAAGGCACTTCTAGACTCCGCGGTTGGTGGGCAACTCTCAAAAATCCCATGCGACCGTGTGAAAGCCATGATCGAGGAGGTTTCTAAGAATAGCACTTGGGGTGGTGCAAGGGGTAGTAAACAACAAAGGGGCGTGATCGATGGCGTAAATATTGATTCGATCGGTGCAAAAATTGAAGCTATCATGGACAAGAAATTGTACAAGTTTAAGCTAGCCCAAGGAAACTCCAATATCTCCGCCGCTAATGAAGCCAAGTCTTTCTCATGCCGTATTTGTGGGGGTACTAATCATGATACATCTTATTGTGGGGGTTTGAATCCGGAGCATGTGGCATCGGTAGGTTATGGGTCAAGTGCTTATGAAGGGGCCCAAGCGACGAACTTTGATGGGTATGGGTGCAATCCCGAACATGTAGCGGCTATGGGTTATGGGAACCAAGGTCAAGGGTACTCTCAATACACCTTATTCAACAACCCGGCCTCCCGACCTCCCTTCAATCCGAACAACGGTCAAGGAAACTTCAACCAAGGCTACAACTACAATCAAGCCGGTGGGGGTTTTCCTAGGCCCAATGGGAACAAGCCTTACCCACAAGTGCCACGACCCAATGCCAACTAATCTTACCAAACCACCCAACCACCTCCAAACCCCACTCCTAACCAAGACTTTATGACAACCCAATTGAGCACCTTAGCCCAACTCAATCAAACCTTGATCGCTCAAATGGCACAACTCCAAACCCAACAAAAGAATTTGGAGACCCAACTTGCATAACTAGCTCAACCACCTCCAACTATGCTATTCCCATCCAACCCTCAACCTAACCCATCCACCCAACCTCCACCTCCTAATCAACCATCAAACCACCACACATGCAAGGCGATCTTCCTTAGATCGGGTTCTTCCTATCCGGGTCCAATTGAAGCCTCAAGTGATGATTTGGGTGATGGTCCTTCTATGGGTAATGATTTGCAAGAAGATGTTGAGCATGAGCTTGGGGGAGAGGTCGAAGAAGAGATTCTTGAGGAAGTTTGTGAGGAAAAGAAAGAAGAAGAGGTTGAGAAGAGAGATGAAGTAAATGAAAAAGAAAAGAAGAAGTTGGAGCAAGAGGACAATTGGAAAGAAATGCAAGAGTGGCGAGCTCGTGAACGCCTAAATGGCCCACCGCTTCCTTTCCCATATAGAGCGGTGGAGAAGCAAATGCAAGCCAAATTTCTCATGTTTCTTGAGCATATGAAGCGATTGGAAATGAAAATCCCGTTCTTAGAGGCAATGGAGCAAATGCCTCAATATGCCAAGTACTTGAAGTCACTCTTGGGGAACAAAAAGAGGCTTGAAAGTGAGGTTGTAAATTTACCGGAGCAAGTGAGTGCCATTGTTCAAGGCACTTGGGCGAAAAAGGAAAAGGCTAGAGGACCCTTTGTGCTCCCCGTTACTCTTGGGAACCAAAAACCCAAAGGAGCACTTGCCGATTTAGGGGCCTCAATTAGCCTCATGCCGATGAGTATTGCCAAACACCTTGCTTTTGAGCTTAAGCCATCCGAGAAATCCATCCAACTAGCCGACCGGAGTGTCAAAGTGCCATGTGGGGAGTTTGAGGATCTTCCAATCCAAGTGGGGAGCGTTGTTGTCCCATGTGATTTTGTTGTTCTAGATATGGTGGAAGACCCCTACACTCCCCTCATACTTGGGAGAGATGCATTGAAGAGTTTGGGTGCCCTAATTGATTGTGAAGCCGAAACCATTACTATAAGGGTACCCAATGAGCAAGCGGTCTTTGGGTTTGCTAAGTCTTCAAAAGAGCCCATGGTCGAGCAACTTTTCTCTCTTGATTTGGTTGATGATTCTCAAGGTGATAAGGTTAGAGGGCTTGATGTTCTTGATGCCCATATTTATGACGATTTGATGATGCCTTGTGATGAGGTGAAGATTGATGAGGAAGAAAAGAAAAAGTTTGATGATGTTGTGAAGGAAGAGAAGTTTGTTCTAGTGCACTCCAAAATTGATGAAGAAGTTGAAGGTGTTGACAAGCAACCCCGCAAGAGGAAGCGGGTGAGAAAAAGAAAAAGAAAAATGTTTTACAAAAAGAAGAAGATGGCTCCACCTAAGCTTGGGGGAGCCTCATATTTGAGCTTTCATCCCGGTGACCCCGGTTCTACATTGCCCACCTCCGTCACTGCTGCGAGGTTGAGAGTTTTGGGTCACCATGAACGAGGCGATGGTGATGCTATGAGTGAGTCCACTCCTAGCTCAGGTATGGTTTCTTTCCCTAGCTTTTCATTTGTTGTTTGAGCTGGTGGTTAGCTGGCTCGAACTTAAAGACGTTAAACAAAAGTACTTGCGGGAGATAACCCAGTGTAATTTGTTGTTTCATGATGTTTGCTTTGTTCTCTATAGTTCCAATAATGCCTATCTTTCGTTCTTTTGGTTTTTCTTTCGCCTTCCCCATCGCCGAGACAGCTTTCGAGCTAGCTTGGGGGAGGATGCGCTTACGCTTTCAAAATCCCGAAAGATTTGCATTATTGTAACTATTGCTTTGTTTTTCTTTTAGTTTTGCTTTGTTTTTCTTTTAGTTTTTCACATATTTTGTTTGTTTAGTTTTTGCCTTGTTTAGCTTATATAGTTTCATGTTTAGGTTGTATAGTTTTGTTTTTATCCTTGCTTTCAATAAATGGTTGAGTTGTGAGTCTAGCATGCAAGCTTCTGTTGTGCACATTTCATGTCCCTATGCGAACTCGTATTTCCTTAGCCTTGTGCCTGTTTTGGGACCTAGAGTTTGACTGTCTTCCACATAGCTTGGGGGAATTGGGGTTTGCTTGGTTTGTGGCTTGGTTGTCTACCTCTAGAGGCACATTTCGACTAGCCGTGAGTATTGAGCCTTCTTGGACCCCTTGCGAGTTCCATTCATTGTGTGCTAGTTAGGGGATCTAAGTATTGTGTCGGTTCTTCTCCAGTATAGTCGACTTTTCTTGAGACCAAGGATGATAACACGTTCGCTAGAATTGAGCTACATAGCCAAATAGCCTACCTTGAACGCAATTGACTTTAGGATAAGCCAAGTTTTTGCCTTTCCTTTCTTTTGTAGCCACATTATTTAGCCTCCACATGAGCCAAATTGTCCCTCTTCTTTACCTAGAGGATAGCTTTGTGATGGTGGGGTTGTTTTGTGCTACATTGATGAGTAGGTTTTTGGTTATGATACTATGGTTGTTGGTTTATAGGACTCTATCCATTTCATGTCCAGCTCTTACTACTTCTCTCCTATTGCCTCTAGTGCTTTCATTGTTATTATTCATACACATTCTATGTTTGAGGCGACCTTTCTCTTGTTTTTCATTGAGATTTTATACACATTCATATTCATGTGAGTGAGAAGGTTGATGTTTTATTGGGAGATGAGCTTGGAGACACTTGTGCTTATGAGATTTCATGTTTTTGGTGTTTTATGATGGAGATCATTGTGCTTTCATGAGTTTATTGGGTTTTTGATGGTTGTTGGATATAGTTTTCATTGATTTATCGTGAGATGTTTGTGGGTGTTTTGTTTTGGGTCACTTGCTATCCTCTACTTAGCTCCACATTCCCATATGTATCCCACCTTAACCCTAAGCCAACGTTACAACCCTTGTGCTAACCTGTTCGACTTGGTCCGTTTAGTTTGTTCTGTGCTGGAGTAAGATAAGACACAATCCCCATGGTTCTCCCCTATTAGGTGTTTGATTCCCGACTTATCTTTAGTCGGAAGATTTTGAGCGAAACACGAACCATCATCAAACACATGAGCGTAATTGCATATTTCTCGCATCTTTTGAGAAATTACCCGGGGATTGTAGACTTGTGACCTCTTTAGGTAGTGGGTGGCATAGCCTGTGTTGGTGCTTGCCCTAGTGATCTCGAGCTTGTGGATTTGTTCGTTCTCTTTGGTATTGCGCTTTATTGAGACCATTGTACTTGCACACCTATGGCTAGGGAAGAGTTTTGCTCATGCACATGCTTGTATTGTTTTGTTCTCCGCTCACCATGTTTGTTGGCTTTGGATTTGTGGGTCTCCTTCTGAAAACCCTCACGAGACCTCACTCGTCCTCTTTGGGAGACCTTGAGGTTTAAAGGGCTTGTCGTACGTGCTAAATGCGATCGTGATTCCTACGACAGTGAGTATTAGGCTTTATTGCTTTCATAGTCTAGTTTTGCTTTGCTTTTGTAGTTTGTTTTTGGGATGCCCGTGTGCTTTCATGTTTTCCTACCTAGTTTCTTTGCTAGAGACTAGCAAAAGTATAGCTTGGGGGTTGTGATGTGCTCGATTTAGAGCACATTTATAGCCCTACTTTGGTGTCGAGTCTCGGTGTTTTACATTGGTTATATGCTCTATACACTTGATTTTACCTTGTTCTTGTCTCCATGGTGTTTAGAGTTCATTTTAGGTGTTTTCGGGAGATTTCGAGGTAGTTCGGATCAAGTTCGAGGCTTAGACTCCAAGGTCGAAGGAAATGCACTTGTTTCGAGGTGCTCACAAATGTTCCGGGTCATCCCCGAAGATATCACGAAGATTGAAGAACGTTTGAGGATGGTTTGAAGCTTGTTAGTGGCCAAACAGCATAGATTCGGTCGAATCACATAGCCATTCGGTCGAATGGTGGTGCTGCTGCTCAAAGTCACGGCCAATGCTACTGAAAATGGCGAATGGCAATCTGATTCGGGCGAAGCTAAGGGATTCGGTCGAATGTCCTCCAAATTCGGTCGAATGGGTCCAAATGCCCAATATTGCAAAAACTCACTGGAAACCCCAAATTTGAGCACATTCGGTCGAATGTGTCAGATTTGGTCGAATGTGTCAGTCCATTCGGGCGAATCTCCATCTGTTCAGCGTAGCGTTTTATTTCGCGAAGCTTATTTTCGTAGGATCTTTTAGCGCTTTTGTCCCCACTTCTTGTAGCCTATATAAGGGCATTCTTAAGGACTAAAACCCTATGCTTTGATAGAGAGAAACCCTCTCTTCTATTGAACATCACATTTATGCTTTCTTTCAATTTCTTTCCCCTAATTTAGATTTCAATTGCTTTTCTTTACATTTCAAGTCTTGTAATTTCAATTCCTTTCCTTTCAAGCACTTTGGTTTATGTAAGTTTATCTTTCTACCTTTCTTTATTGCTTTCATTTACTCTTGTTTATCTTTAATTGAAGTCATTTAATGCTTTCCTCTATTATGTTTCATTTATTGCTTAGAATCTTGTTCTTCTACTTTCCTTTGCTTTCATTTATTGTTCTTACTTTGGTTGTTGCTTTCTAGAGTAGTGGGTAGTTAGAGTTATTGTTCTATCTTTCATTATTGTTGATTTCCTTCTTGCCCTAATTTCTATTTCCATGTTTTACTCTTTGTTCTTAGTTTTTGTTAGTTTCAATATGTTAGAGTAGATTTATTAGGGGTTTTGGTTTGGTGAAACCCTAGGTTTGGTGAATGTTACTCATGTGTTAGATTAAGGTTGAGGTTGTTGTGGTTTGTTTGATTGATATTCGATGCATATCTTGTCCTGCCACTCCCTTGTGAGACATAGGGCGATTATGGGTCGTTCGTATTGACTATAGGTCATCAACTTCCCCATGTCATCTTGAGTGTCTCGGTTGAGCCACGCTCAATCTCCCTTGATTTGGCTTTGTATGAGAACATAGCATTGACCTAGGGTGAATCCTCACCAACCCCGTTTGTTTCTTATTGTTATTCTCAATCTTGTTTATTTGCCCACCTTAGTTTAGTTCAAAACACCCCAATTCCATACACACACCATTCTCTACACTTAGCACTTGAGCTTTCTTACCCTTGTTCCTTGTGGTTCGATCCCCAACTTACCTCTATACTCGCTATAGTTGTATTTAGGGTGTTTATAAATGTGTTTGATTAACCAAGGTTCTTAGCGTAAAACGACGCGTTAGAAACCCGCTATCAAGTAGTGATCCAATCATGCCTCTATACATAGTTTGGTCAACACTAATTCAGAGTCTTCATCTAATCTTGTGTTAGTGGCCATGGGTGTATGGTTTGTCTTAGCACTATCAAGTCTATATTTCTTTAGAAGTTCTTTTATATATTTTTGTTGATGTATAAAAATACCGTTAGCAGTTTGTTTAATTTGCAAACCAAGGAAGAAATTTAATTCTCCCATCATACTCATTTCAAATTCAACACTCATTAGGTCAGCAAATTCTTTACATAACGATTCATGAGTAGCACCAAAAATAATATCATCAACATATATTTGAACAACTAAAATATCTGAACCTTTATTCTTAAAGAATAAGGTTTTATCAATTTTACTTCTTATGAACTTGTTTTCAATCAAAAATTTAGATAATCTCTCGTACCATTGTCTAGGTGCTTGTTTTAGCCCATAAAGAGTTTTATCAAGCTTGTAGACGTGATCTGGAGAAGTTGGGTTTTCAAAGCCAGGCGGCTGTTCCACAAATACTTCTTCGTCTAGAAACCCATTTAAGAATGCACATTTTACGTCCATTTGATATAATTTAAAATTCATAAAAGCAGCAAATGAAATAAGAATTCTAATAGCTTCTAATCTAGCTACTGAAGCAAAAGTTTCAGTATAGTCAATACCTTCTTGTTGATTGTATCCTTTTACCACCAACCTTGCTTTATTCCTGACTATTGTTCCATGCTCGTCCAGCTTGTTCGTAAAAACCCATTTTAAACCAATTACCTTTTTGTTCTTGGGGTTTGATTCCAAGTGCTACACTTTATTTCTTTCAAACTCATTCAATTCATCTTGCATAGCAACAACCCAATCTGAATCTTGTAGAGCTTCCTCATGATTCTTGGGTTCTAGTGTTGATAGAAATGCAAAGTGTGCACAAAAGTTTCTCATTTGGTACCTCGTTTGTATGCCTTTTCCCATGTCGCTTAGAATCAAGTCTAGTGGATGTGACTTTTGATGTTTCCACGGCTTAGGAACGAAATCTCTTGTGGAGACAGATGTGGAAGCAGGCTCACTGACTTGGTTCTGATTTGGTTCAGCTTCAATTCTTTCTTCTTGAACTTCTCTAGTGATATCTGGATTAGGAACATCTGGCTGTTCCAAATCTACCTGTTGTACTTGTTCTTGATTTGGTTCAGCATTCTGGACCAGTTGTTGTTCTTCTTGATCTTGCTCTTTTTGTTTGTTTTCATCTTCGTCCAGATTAGGAAGACCTATCTTAAAATCACCTTTTTCTTGTTCACTTCTCATAAAATTTGTTTCATCAAAGATTATGTGAACAGATTCCTCAACACACCTAGTTTTCTTATTATAAACTCTATAAGCTTTACTATGGGATGAATAGCCAAGAAATACTGCTTCATCACTTCTTTCATCGAATTTACCTATATTTCTTTTTCCATTTACATGCACAAAACATCGACATCCAAAGACTCGAAAATATGAAATATTAGGTTTAATTCCTTTAAATAGTTCGTAGGGGGTTTTTGAAGTGATCGGTCTAATTAATACTCGATTTAGTATATAGCATGCAGTATTAACGGCTTCAGCCCAAAAATTCCTAGGTAAACCACTAGCTATTAACATGGTTCTAGCCATTTCCTCTAAGGTTCTATTTTTACGTTCCACTACACCATTTTGTTGTGGTGTTCTAGGTGCGGAAAAATTGTGACTTAAACCATGCTCATTACAATAGTTCATAAATCTTGAATTTTCGAATTCCTTACCATGATCCGATCTTATGTGGACAAGTTGATTGTTACTAGATTTTTGAATTTTAGTGGCAAATGCAACAAATTCATCAAAAGCTTCAACTTTGCTAGATAAAAATAAAGTCCAAGTAAATCTACTGTAATCATCAACTATAACAAATACATATCGCTTACCGCTGCGACTTTGTATTCTCATTGGTCCACAAAGATCCATATAAATTTATTCAATTGGCCTTGAGGTTGTTACGACATTTTTGGGTTTGAAGGATGACTTTGCATGTTTTCCTTTGGAAACATGGATCACATACTTCATCCTTTTGAAATTTAAGGGACGGTAATCCTCTTACTAGGTCTTTAGATCGTAGAGTATTAAGCAATGAAAAACTAGCATAACCTAATCGTTTATGCCAAAGAAGAGGGTCATCTTCTATAACGCTCAGACACGTTAGACTGGTTTTAGGAACAGTGTGCAGGTTCACCACGTAGGTGTTCCCTTTTCTGATTCCTTTCAGTATGGTGTCACCTGTGTCGTTCCTAGAAATCATGCATTTTTCAGAAGTAAAGTTTACAGAGTTACCTTTGTCGCAAAACTAAGAAATACTTAAAAGATTGTGTTTTAAATTCTCGACCAAAAATACATTGTCTATAGCATGGGAACTTGACCTTCCTATCTTTCCTTTCACAATTATTGCTCCTTTCATGTTGTCGCCAAAGGTCACAGTTCCTCCATCGTAGGCTTCCAGTGAGAGAAATTTAGATCTATCGCCTGTCATGTGCTTGGAACAGCCACTGTCGAGATACCATGAGTTGTTCCCTCTGACTAGAGCCTGCAAAACGAACTTAGTTGTTAGAGGGTGGAACCCAGCCATCCTTGGGTTCCTTGTCGATTATACAAGAATCATACTTCTTAATCCATACTCTATCGACATATATTTGGTTCGTTTTGTTATGCTGTTCCTTTTTTAAACATTGATGTTTCAGGTGCCCCGTCTTGCCCCAAAAGGAACAGATCTTACTACTTGGGAGATTGACATAAACCTTTTTCTTTTTATCATATTTATTGTATCCTAAACCTTCAGTTCCTTTGGTTTTAGCATTAAGAATCCATTTGGGGATATCTTTAATTTTCCATTTTTCTCTTGAATTTAATTCAAGCCTAAGTCGTTCATTTTCATTAAGGCGGATTCAAGGTCTAAATTCATATTATTAAAAACGCTTTTAATCTCTTTATTAGACTCATTACTCAATTCTATTTCTAACAACTTATGTTGATTTGATTCAATATTGAACATGATGTTCTCTTGTTTAACCTAAAAATACCTCTTTTCCTTTGGACTCTCGTCGTGTGTAGCCATGGAGACGTAGATCGTCAAGCTTTTCTTCATTGGGAACTTTGGCCTACCCTTTCGATTCTCCCCATGCAAGCTATCATGGCTTTGTGAAAGTCCGCTTATTGAAGTTTCCTTTTACTTGTTATCTTCCGCTTTCCTTGCTTTCCCTTTACCCTCTCCGTCTTCCATTGAGGGCATTCTTTGATGAAGTGTTCTGATTCCACATTTATGGCACTCATAGTTGCTTTTGAATTTGAAGTTCCTCTTTCTTGTTGTTTCTTTGATTGTTGTATCGTTATTCCCTAAGAACTTTTAAATTTCACCCAACATTGTAGCCTCTTCCTCATCAGAATCTGACTCTTCTTGTTCATTAGCTGCCAGAGCCAACCCTTTGTTTCTGGAACTGTCAGCTGTTCCCAGATGTAATTCATGAGTCATAAGGGAACCAGCCAGCTCTTCCATATTGAACTTAGTGAAATCTTTGGATTCTTGTATGGCTGTGACCTTGGCTCTCCAGCGATCATCTTGAGGGAGACTTCTTAGAATCTTTCGAACCTCTTCATCGGAGGGAATTAGCCTTCCAAGAGAGATTTGTTTTTGTTTGCAACCAATGATGTGATTGTGTTCGTTGGACCAAGCTCAATGAGTAGTAATTTGATAACAAGAGCATTCATCTCCATCTTTTGAAAATCTTCCTTCTTATATTCTGTTATCGGTTTGGGAACAGTCTCATTATTGGAGTTGGTAGTTGTTACCTCAAAGTCTCCAACTTCGATAGCTCTCCAAACTTGATAATTCTCGGTTTTAATGAAGATCTCCATTCTATTCTTCCAATATGTGTAGAATTTACCATCAAACATAGGTGCTCCCTGATCGAATGAGGAATAGGGCTCTAATACCAATTGTAGAAACACTTAGAGATATAGAACGCAACAAGAGGGGGGTGAATTGTTGTGTCTCCTTTAGTAGTATTTTTTCGCCCTGTTTCTTACGAAATTTATCAAAGAAAAATACTTAAAGCAATAAAGAGAAAATATAAAGAACTCAAAGATTTAACGTGGAAAACTTTCTTGGCCTTGAAAGAAAGAAAGCCACGACCCACTCGGGATTTCAACTTCTCTTATTGATATTTTATGTAATTACACTTCTTATTACATAAAACTTCTCTTCTCTTCTCTTGGCCTATTCTCCTTCTCCTTCTTGAATTCTCCTTCTCACTTCTCTTCTCTCATTACACAAGATTCTCTAATTTCCCCTTAGACTTCCCTAAGTCTAAGTTTACACACTCAATAAAAACCTTACAAAAAGGAATTCTCAAAGTGGATGTAAAACTAAGAATAGCACAAGGAAATATTAAAGGAATTAATTGGCAATTAAAATTTCCTCTTCTTGATTTAGAACTCACGAAATTCTTTATGGGAGCACTCGAATGATTTGCGTGAATATTTCTCTCCCGTGGGCACTTAGACAGATTTTTCTTTTGTATGTCTCTCTCCCTTTTTTGTGCCGGTTTTCTTCTTCTATTATACACTCATGAGAGCCCTTAAACCCATAAGCCCATGATCCCAACTGATGGGAGTAGTAGGCACGGTATATTAGGGTTAGGAATAGAATACTTGGAGGTTACTCCAAGTACTTATGGACTTTTTAACTAAAAATAGATAATATCCTATTTTTAAGGAGGTTTTTTAGGATTTACTATTTTAAGGATCGTTTAATTTAATTGCCAAAATATATCCTTATGCTAATTAGTTTTTCACCCGTACAACTAAATAAAAGAAAAATAAAAATAAGAATTTATTTTCTTAATATTTCGTTGACCAATTCTCTGACCAGTTGCGCTGGGAACACTGCATTGTCTCCGTTTGGACAGTCCTCGATTTTGACCAATCTGGAACTGTTCCTATGACTTCCAACATATGATGTAATGTACTTTCACAACTTCTTAGGTGCTATCGACGATCTTTAATAATCGGATATATGACCAACCAAAACAATCTCAAACATAATTTGTTTGTTTATAAAAGTTAAGTCATTTTTCAAAACTCAAATGGGCCAACAGAGGTTACTGACACCTAGTTTGGTTAATAAGTATCTGAATTGAGATGATGGTAGCACTCTAGTTAAAATATCTGCAAGCTGATGTTGTGGAGGTAGATAGGACAGTTGAATAAGCCCTTCAAGAACTTTATCCCTAGTAAAGTGACAATCTATTTCTATATGCTTGGTCCTATCATGAAATACAGGGTTCTTAGCTATATGTATAGCTGATTGACTGTCACTGTGCAATGTCATCATCATCATCATCATCCTACCCAATATATTCCGCACATAGAAACACTAGTAAAAAAAGTCTCATTAGTGACCCCCTATTTGTATCTATTGTTGAAATATAAGATACAAATAATGCTATTTGTATCTTGTATTTTTACACAAGATACAAAAAATACTTATTTGTATCTTGTGTTTAAACACACGATACAAATAATACTTATTTGTATCTTGTGTTCAAACACCCGATACAAATAAGTATTATTTGTATCTTGTGTTTAAACACAAGATACAAATAATGAAATTAGAGAAATTAGAAGCGGGATTTCAAGAGGCGGGATTTCATGACTCTTCTTCTCCATTTCAAGACATTTCAAGAAAGGCTATTCTTCATCTGATCTGCATCTCGTGATTCTGCCCATTTCAAGCAATTTCATCGTCTCTGAACAAATCCTTGCCAATTCTCACAAGCAGGTAATTTTTCCTCCTTTTGTTTTGGTTTGATTTTAATTATTTTGTTGGTACGAGAAAGAATGAAGGTGGTTATTAACACCACTTTTATTGTATTGTGTTTATTTGCAGGTACATGAGTTTAAAAATTTTTGGATTATTCATTTTACAAACGGAACTCTGCCGAAATTTCTGCAGAATTTTTGTATTTGGTGAACTTTTTAATGTGTTTTTTGATTTGTTATTTGCTTTCAAGGTTACATATAGCTATAGGTCGTTATTGTACGGATTGCGCGCGTTCATAAATAATGTATTTATTTTAATTTGTTTTGAAGGAGTATATTGCAAGATCAAGCACATATAGCGAAGATGAAATAGATGAAGTCTGCGAGCAATGGGCAAAGTACTTTAGATTGAACTTTTTGTTAAAGTAAATGTAATTTTAATTAACTTGTTCATGTAATATCTATATTTTGAAGGAGTAAATGTACTTGTGGATGGTTGTGTACGTAGTTGTGGATGTTATGTAATACAATATTTTCTAATTAATGTACATATTATTTAATCATATATTATATATTTTATAGCCTTCAATGACTTCTATAGATATATATTATATTAATAATCCCGTTAATATATATATATATATGTAGGGCTATATTTGTTTTTTTAATTAAAAAAAAGTCATTTGTATCTAAGGTTTCATACAGGCGATACAAATAAGGGTTATTTGTATCGCCTATTTGAAACAGGGGATACAAATAACCCATTATTTGTATCTCATGTTTCATACAGGCGATACAAATAAGGAGTTATTTGTATCTTGTGTTTCATACATGAGATACAAATAACTCTTATTTGTATCTTGGGTTTTCAAGAGATACAAATAATATGTTATTTGTAACCCACTTGTTAGTAACCCTCAATATAAGATACAAATGAGCTTAAAAATAAGATACAAATAAGACTTTTTTTACTAGTGAAACTATGTACAGGGTCTGGGGAGGGAAGGACGGCGGCAACTCATACCCGTAGAGGAGAGCACAGCCAAAGAGAGGAGTCCCTCGGCTCCGGGAAGAAAAGGAAAGATAGGGATTACATACCTGCCACGTGATGTGAGAAAGGGCATATACTAGATCCAATACGCATGTAACACGCTATAAAAATGAAGACAAGGGAACTAAAAAGGCACACAAGAAACTATAGCACACAAGAAAAACGCGGACACCTCAAAAGACTCTAATGAGAAAAACCTAAGTCTAAAACCTGTATATGACGCCTCCAACTACTCCTATCCCTAGTCAGGTCCTCCGAGAGGTTTAGCTCACGTAAGTCCAATCTGATCTGCTCGTCCCAAGTTTTCTTGGGTCTCCCTCGGCTCCTCTTACCATCTACTATGAAGCTTTCCACTCTCCTCACGGGGGCATCAAAAGTCTTTCTCCTAACATGTCCGAACCACCTCAATCTTCCCTCGCGCATTTTTCCAGAGATAGGAGCAACCCCTAGTTTGTCTCTGAACTCCCGGTTCCTGATTCGATCCAATAATGTATGCCCGCACATCCACCGCAACATACGTATCTCTGTGACTTCCATCTTATGTTCAAAACTCTTCTTTACCGGCCAACATTTTGTCCCATATAGCAAAGCTGGTCTGATCGCTACCCGATAAAATTTTCCCTTTAACTTATTTGGGATCTTTTTGTCACATAACACCGCGGTAGCTGCTCTCCATTTGAGCCACCCTGCCTGGATGCGATGATCGACATCACCGTCGATCTCCCCATCCCTCTGGATGATCGAGCCCAAATACTTGTACTTGGTTGTATTTTTAATGACTTCTTCCCCGATGGAAACTTCTGGCTCCCCTATCGGTTGTGTCCCACTAAAGTCACAACGTAGGTAATCTATTTTCGTACGACTAATGCGCAAACCTTTGCCTTCTAAAGCTTGTCTCCAGTCGTCCAATTTACTACTAACCTCCTCTTTAGTTTTTGCCACTAGCACAATATCGTCCGCAAAAAGCATGCACCACGGAACCGTCTCCCATATAGATTTGGAGATCTCACCCACGACGACAGCAAAAATAAAAGGGCTTAGAGCTGATCCTTGGTGGAGTCATTCTTTTACAGGGAAAGACTCTGTTAACCCTGCTGGTGTCAGAATGTTAGTCGATACCTTGTCATACATATCCCGTAAAGCCTCAATGTAGATTGAAGAAATACCTCTAGCCTTGAGGCTGTCCCAAATGACTTATCTTGGTATGCTATCATATGCTTTCTCCAAGTCTATGAACACCATATGCAGGTCCTTCTTCCTTTCTCTATATTTTTCCATCAGCCTCCTCAAAATGTGAATAGCTTGCATGGTTGACCTACCTGGCATAAAACCAAATTGATTCTCTCTAATTACGGTTTCCTTTCTGATCCTCTTCGCTATCACTCTCTCCCACAATTTCATGGTATGGCTTAGAAGTTTGATGCCCTGATAACTGGTTTTTAACGCGTCGTTTTACGCTACGAACCTTGGTTAATCAAACACATTTATAAACACCCTAAATACAACTATAGCGAGTATAGAGGTACGTTGGGGATCGAACCACAAGGAACAAGGGTAAGAAAGCTTAAGTGCTAGGTGTAGAGAATAGTGTGTGTATGTAATTGGGGGTGTTTGTGAACTAGACTAAGGAAAGCAAATAAACAAGATTGAGAATAACAATAAGAAACAAACGGGGTTGGTGAAGATTCACCCTAGGTCGATACTATGTTCTCATACAAAGCTAGGCCAAGGGAGATTGAGCGTGGCTCAATCGAGACACTCAAGATGACATGGGGAAGTTGATGACCTATAGTCAATACGAACGACCCATAATCGCCCTATGTCTCACAAAGGAGTGGCAGGACAAGATATGCAACGGATATCAATCAAACAAACCACAACAACCTCAACCCTAATCTATCATATGAGCAACATTCACCAAACCTAGGGTTTCACCAAACCAAAACCCCTAAGAAATCTACTCTAGCATATTTAAACTAACAACAACTAAGAACAAGTAAGAAAACATGATTGAAAGCATTAGGGCAAGAAATAAACCAACAACAATGAAAGACAAAGCAATAACTCTAACTACCCACTACTCTAGAAAGCAACAACCAAAGTAAGAACAATAAATGAAGGCAATAGAACAAGATTTAAAGCAATAAATGAAGCATGAAAGAAGAAAGCATTAAATGACTTCTATTAAAGATAAACAAGAGTAAATGAAAGCAATAAAGAAAGATAGAAAGATAAACTTACATAAACCAAAGTGCTTGAATGAAAGGAAATGAAATTACAATGCTTGGAATGTAAAAGAAAGCAATAGATCTATTCTAGGGCAAAAGAGAATGAAAGAAAGCAATAAATTTGATGTTCTAAGATGAGAGGGTTTCTCTCATAGTAGGCATAAGGGATACATTCAGAAAAATGGGTATTTATAGCCCCAAAAGGTCATGCCCTAAAAGCCCTAAAAGACCCACGTGAAATAAGCATGCGAAGAAAATGAAATCGCTGATTCTGAGGCAGATTTGCCCGAATCCATGGGTAGCTTCGCCCGAATGGGCCCATTCGCCCGAATGGGTCCACATTCGGGTATTCCAAAAGCTCTTGAAAATGACTTGGGCTGGGCAATTGAAGATTCGACCGAAGCCAGCTTGGGATTCGCCCGAAGCCAGGCCATTCGCCCGAATGGGCTTTAATTCGGCTAAAACAGGGAGTTTGAAGCTTGGTCTTGAGCTGCTGGGGTCACATTCGACCGAACCTCAGCTAGCTTCGACCGAATGTATGCTCTTTTGCTTCCTTCATGATTCTAAACATCTTCAAATGATCTCCGATCTTTGCGATATGTTCGTGGACGACCCGAAACAATTGTGAGCGCCTCGAAACACGTGCATTTCCTTCGACTTTGAAGTCTAAGCCTCGAACTCAACCCGAATCACCTCGAAATCTCCCGAAAACACCTGAAATGATCTCTAAACACCGTGGAGACACGAACAAGGTAAAATCGAGTGTAAATCATATAAAACCAATGTAAAACAACGAGACTTGACACCAAAGTAGGGCTATAAATGTGCGCTAAATCGAGCACATCATGCCCCTATAATTCCCACATACTTACGCGTCACCTTTGTTTTTAAACAGTGGTAGTATAGTGCTACTTCTCCATTCCTCCGGCATCTTATGTGTCCTCAGGATAACATTAAACAGGTTAGTCAACCAACGAATGCCCTCGTCTCCTAAACCCCTCCACACCTCAATAGGAATGTTATCTGGTCCGACCGCTTTTGATCTCCCCATCTTTTTGAGGGCTTCCTTTACTTCTTCGGCGGTAATAGCACACTCTTGGCCGTTATCAAGGGGCTTTTGGACATCCACCTCTCGGCTATCATCTCTCCTTGGCCCTCTGCTTTCATTGAGCAGGTGCGAGAAATACTAGCGCCATCTGGTTTTAATATCCTCTTGTTTTAGGAGAACTCGTCCCCCTTCGTCTTTGATGTATTTCACCGCCTCCAAGTCCTGCTACTGCCTGGCCCTGTTCCTAGCCAACTTAAAAATATCCTTCTCCCCTTCTTTGGAGTCGAGCTTCCTATAAAAAACCTCATACGCCCGATTTTTTGCCTCTGTGACCGCTTTCTTTGCCGCCTTCTTTGCTTCCTTGTAGCTTTTCCTCATTTCCGTCCTCACCTCCTCCTCCGTGCATGCCATAAGATCTCTAAACTTCTTGTTTTTATCCTTAATTATCTTCTCCACTGCATCATCTCACCACCACGCTTTTCTGTACGCTTTTGGTTTTCCTAATGTCACCCCTAGAGTCTCTTTCGCCACTTCTCGAATGTTATTTGCCATGTTTACCCACATATCATTCGCAACTGCACAGTGACTTGGGAAACCCAACACACTAATCTTGCTGTACAAGGACGTGGCCAAATCCCCTTTGAGTCTCCCCCACATGATCTTCCCCCTGGGCTCGACATTCCTCTCTGTGATCTTCTTCCTCATCCTAAAAACCATAACTAAGAGCCTGTGTTGGGTAGGCATCTCCGTACCCAAAACTACTTTACAGTCCCAGCAAGAGGCCCGGTCCCCTTTGCGCACTAAGAAGTAATCTACTTGTGTAGCGTGACCGCCGCTCTTATATGTTATCAAGTGCTCATCTTTCTTCCTAAAGATCGAATTTGCGACAACCAAATCTCTGGCTAGCGCAAACTCTAGCAAAAACTCCCCGCTTTCGTTTCTCACTCCCAAATCGAACCCTCCATGTACCGAATCATAGGACCCCGCCTCCCTCCCTATATGTCCGTTAAAGTCTCCTACTAGGAAAATTTTCTCCTCTTCTGGAATAGAACTCAAAAGGGCTCCTAAGTTATCCCAAAACTCGCGTTTTACCTGATCGTCTAGTCCAACTTGGGGTCCATAGGCACTTATAAACGATACGACTTCTTCCCCCACTACGATCCTCACTAACATAATCCTGTCGTTACACCTTCTTACTTCAACCAACTGCTTTAGAATATCGTTAGACACTAAGATGCCAACCCCGCTACGTTTTCCGTCCAAACCTGCATAACACAACTTGTATCCCTTTATACCTTTAGCTTTTTGTCCCTTCCACCTAGTCTCTTGAACACAAGCTACATGAATCCTGTATTTAGAAAGCTCATTGGCCAGCTCTAAAGACTTGGCTTCTAGGGTACCTATGTTCCAAGTCCCCACTCTAAGTTCTAAAACCTGTTTACGTATCCCCCTTTCCCCTCCTTGGACCTGACCACAGGTGACCATGATAGCTTTCTAACTCTATACTCGGAACCAAAGGACCTACCAGAAAACAAACAATAACAGATAGGAACCAACGACGTCACCCAAACGAAAACCCACAAACCCACCAGCCAAACCGCAAAACACCAAACGGAACCCTAAAACTAGAACAAAAACCAGCAAAACTAGCACTTAGACACCCGGAAACGAGAAAGGCATAAGCAAAACTACAAAAAAAACTAGAACAAAACACTAAAAACACCAAAACCAAACGAAACGACCAATGCACCTAAACCAGTAAACACCTAAGCCAAACAAAAAAACCAGAAAGACAGTAAACAAGAGACAAAACGCAAAGACCAACAAACACCTATACAAGAAACGAGACGAGAAACAGAAGGAAAGCAACTAACAAAAACTTAAAGAGGCAACTAAAAACAAAACGTAAAACAATACTAAAAGGTCCCCAAAAAGTACAATGTGAATGGTGCTAAATTAGTCATGCCCATGTCCTGGAGTAATCTGATAACCCAAGTGACTTCTGAAGCAGCATTTGCCATAGCTCTGTATTTAGCTTCAAAGCTAGACCTTGAAACACTAGGTTGTTTCTTAGATCTCCAACTGATAGGATATTTACCTAGGAGAATCAAGTAGCCTGATACTGATCTCCTTGTAGTGGGGCATGCACCCCAATCAGAATCTGAGAATGCTGGTAAGGTGAGTTTGTCAGACCCTTTTAACATGATACCTTCACCTGAAGTAGAGGAGTGATGTGCTCGATTTAGAGCACATTTATGTCCCCATTTTGGTGTCGAGTCTCGTCGTTTTACATTAGTTATATGCATATTACACTGGATCTTACCTTGTTCTTGTCTCCATGGTGTTTAGAGGTTATTTCAGGTGTTTTCGAAAGATTTCGAGGTGAATGGAATCGAGTTCGAGGCTTAGACATCAAAATCGAATTTTAAGAAGTTGAACGGAGAGTCGTAATATATATATATATATATATATATATATATATATATATATATATATATATATATATATATATATATATATATATATATATATATATATATATATATATATATATATATATATATATATATATATATATATATAATATAAAAGAAAAGTTTGGTAGTTGTTATAAATTACATGAAGTTAGGCAACCATATTAAATTAGAAAAGTTAGGCGGCAAATTAAATCCACTTCAAAAGCTGCTGCATCTGATGAATATTTATCACATTCGGCCGAATGTCCAATCAATTTGGTCGATTGTTGCTCATGAATATTGCTGCCAAGTTACTGATAATACCGAATGAAATGTCCATTCGGTCGCATGCCGTCCATTCGGTCGATGGAAGCTATGATTCGGGCGAATGAATCCTTTTCTCTGGGGAATTAATTTTCTTTGCAAGCTAAATTTGTGGGCTACTATTAGGGCTTTTACCCACTTTGTTCTTAGTCTAAAAATAACCCCATTTTCTGTATTTATCCCTTATGTCGATTTTGAGAGAAACCCTCGTAATTTAGAACATCAATTTATTGCTTTTCACTTTAATTTCATGCCCTAGTTTAGTGTTCTCCCTCTCTCATTTTCATTTAAGCTTTGTAATCTTACATTCTATCCATTCAAGTTTCAAGTTTAAGTAAGTTTATCTTTACCTTATTGTTTCTTGCTTTCAATACTTTCATTTTGATGTTCTTTAATGGTGTCTTTGCATTTGATTTGATTGTTGCTTCATTTATTGTTCATTTGTTCTTGAATCTTATTCTTGCTTTTCTTATTACTTTGTAGAGTAGTTGGTAGTTATATTTATTATTTTGTTCTTGCTTCTTTTTGGTTTTTCTTCTTGCCCTAATGCTTTCATTTATGATTTCTCTCATGTTTTTAGTTGTAGTTAGTTTCAATATGCTAGAGTAGCGTTATAGGGTTTTGGGTTAGAGAAATCCTAGAGTTTTGGTCTTGTGTTTAATGTTTAGGAAGATGGTTGAGATTGATGTTGGTTTGTTGATTGATATTAGAGTCGAATCTTGTCCTGCCACTCCTTAGTGAGACATAGGGCGATTATGGGTCGTTCGCATGACTATAGGTCATCAACTTCCCCTCGATGTCTAGAGTGTCTCGGTTGACCTTCGTTCGATCTCCCTCGACCTAGCCTATCTCTATTTCCTATAGACCTACCTAGGGTGGACCTAACCTAAGCCCGCTTTCTTTCCTTGCTTGTTCTTATCATTAGTTTAGTTCACCCATCCTCCTACCTTCCAACCATCCAACCTTTCCCACACCAAACCTTTAGTCTAGCATCCCTTGTCTCTGTGGTTCGACCCCCGACTTACCGCTACACTCGTTGTAGTTTTATTTTGGGTGATTATAAATGTGTTTGCATAACTGTGGTTATAAAACGACGCGTTAGAAACCCGTTATCTAAATGGCGCCGTTGCCGGAGACAAGGCGTTTGTTTAGATTTTAGTTTTGGTGTGGTTTGTGAATAGTTCTTGTTTTTGTTGTTTTTGTTTTTCTCTTCATAGATTGCCACATTTATCAACTTGAGCATGAAACTTTTTGGAGCTTCTTTCTTAGATATGAGATGTTCTTCCTCCGCATGTGTAATGTTGAAAGATGGCAAATTTGTCATCACCTTTATGGAGGTTTGAATAGTGAGACTAGGGAACTGGTAGATAAGTTTCACGAAAATATGTTCCTTGACCAAACCCCTTTGATTTGTTTGGACTTTTTCAAATGTATGGCCAAGCATTTCTGTAGGAAAAAGTATCCTTATCTCCCTCTCCTTGAGATTCCACCGGCCTACCCTTCTAGTGACCCTTGGGTTGAAGAGGGGACCGAGTTGGAGAGAACGTGGAGCGTTAAAACTTTTAGAAGGGTTTTTGAGGCTAGACTAGAGTCCCATTACCATGACCTAGACTCCCCTCACCCTATCATTAGCTCCCCTCCTCCTCTAAATGATCAATGTGATTGTGTTGATGCACCACTCGCCGATGAGGTTCATGATGAGGTCCCTTGCGCACCTCAATATGACGCACCCCTCACATATGTGCATGATCATCTAGCTAGTGGACCCGATGACCTAGAGGTAGACTTGCCCGTTATTGAGGACTCTGTTGTGTCTTCTGTTGAGTCCCACCTTACACCTCTTTGTCATCATGAGAAGCTCCCGGTCGTTCATGTTCATGCTTGCCTTGATGCTTGTGTTGCTATGCCTCTTGCTCCCCTTCCCCATCTCTCCGTTCATTCTTCCCCCGACTTTTCAACATGTTATGGAAAGTCTGTTTTTGTTGTGTTTCTTCTTTCCCCCTTTCTTCTCTCCCTCTTTCACTCCCCAATCTCAGCTGTTGTGGGAAGTGAATTTGATAAACTCCTTCGGAGTTTGACTCGCTACCCCGTAGTGAGTCAGGTCTAGCTAAAGACCTAAAAGAAACGCTTGTTGGGAGGCAACCCAACTGTAGATATTCTTTTTGTTTCATTTTTGTTTTTCATTCATTGCATTGCATTTTTGCTAGTCATTGCTCACGTTTGGTTTGTAGTGTGGGTTGTTAGTATTCCACAAGTTTGGTTGTGTTTTGATTGATGATTTTAAGAGGGTTAGTGCTAACGGTCCCGCAAGGGTGAGTATGAGAAAGAAGGCTTAAAAGTGCGATTGAGCCAAACATGAAGAATATGGCTTCACCCTAGCTTGGGGGAGGCAATTGCTCTAGCTTCGCGCTTCATGTCTCCACTTCTTTAAAAGGGCGGAGAGTTGTTAGTCCACTTCATGGTGGTGGTAGTAATGCTAGGAGTGAAAGCCCTCCTAGCCTACGTATGACCTTCTTCTCTCTTTATTATTGGCTAGCTTGTGGTTGTCTTGGGTGTTTCGACAATCTTGTTGACCATGGTTCTTAATGTTTCATCTTTCTCCTCTCCTTCTTTGCTAGAGACTAGCAAAACTTTAGCTTGGGGGAGTTATGGTCAACTCTATTGTCGCCCCACCCATTTGTTTGTGCATTTAGTATCATGTAGCTTTAGATTAGTTCATTGCATGCATCATCTTGTTTATATTTCATATATTCATCTTGCATAAATACATAGTGTATATATTGCATATTCATGTTTAGTTTTATGGTCTTACCTTATGCCAAATCGTCTTACCTTATCACATTTAGCCGAATGTCCAATCAATTGGGTCGATTGTTGCTCATGAATATTGCTGCCAAGTTATTGATAATACCGAATGAAATGTCCATTCGGTCGCATGCCGTCCATTCGGTCGAAGGAAGCTATGATTCGGGCGAACGAATCCTTTTCTCCGCGGAATTAATTTTCTTTGCAAGCTAAATTCGTGGGCTACTATTAGGGCTTTTACCCACTTTGTTCTTAGTCTATAAATAACCCCATTTTCTGTATTTATCCCTTATGTCTATTTTGAGAGAAACCCTCTTAATTTAGAACATCAATTTATTGCTTTTCACTTTAATTTCATGCCCTAGTTTAGTGTTCTTCCTCTCTCATTTTCATTTAAGCTTTGTAATCTTACATTCTTTCCATTCAAGTTTCAAGTTTAAGTAAGTTTATCTTTACCTTATTGTTTCATGCTTTCAATACTTTCATTTTGATGTTCTTTAATGGTGTCTTTGCATTTGATTTGATTGTTGCTTCATTTATTGTTCATTTGTTCTTCAATCTTATTTTTGCTTTTCTTATTACTTTGTAGAGTAGTTGGTAGTTATATTTATTATTTTGTTCTTGCTTCTTTTTGGTTTTTCTTCTTGCCCTAATGCTTTCATATATGATTTCTCTCATGTTTTTAGTTGTAGTTAGTTTCAATATGCTAGAGTAGCGTTTTAGGGTTTTGGGTTAGAGAAATCCTAGAGTTTTGGTCTTGTGTTTAATGTTTAGGAAGATGGTTGAGATTGATGTTGGTTTGTTGATTGATATTCGAGTCAAATCTTGTCCTGCCACTCCTTAGTGAGACATAGGGCGATTATGGGTCGTTCGCATGACTATAGGTCATCAACTTCCCCTCGATGTCTAGAGTGTCTCGGTTGACCTTCGTTCGATCTCCCTCGACCTAGCCTATCTCTATTTCCAATAGACCTACCTAGGGTGGACCTAACCTAAGCCCGCTTTCTTTCCTTGCTTGTTCTTATCATTAGTTTAGTTCACCCATCCTCCTACCTTCCAACCATCCAACCTTTCCCACACCAAACCTTTAGTCTAGCATCCCTTGTCTCTGTGGTTCGACCCTCGGCTTACCGCTACACTCGTTGTAGTTTTATTTTGGGTGATTATAAATGTGTTTGCATAGTTGTGGTTATAAAACGACGCGTTAGAAACCCGTTATCAAGGAGATGTAATTTAAGGTATGTACTAGAGCATCCTAGTGAGGGGTCCTGGGGGATTGCATGAATTGGCTAAGGGTTTGAACTGTAAAGGATATATCAGGCCTAGTGTTGGTGAGAAAGTTGAGCTTTCAAACAAGGCTCATGTATGCTTCACTATCCTGTAGAGGTTCTCCATCTGTTGGATTTAGTTTAATATTAAAGGGTAAAGGTGTGACAACCTTTTTGAAGTTTGTCAATCTACTGGCAAGGAGAAGATCCTGAGTATATTTTTGTTGGGTTAGGCACATGCCTTGAGAAGAGTAACTAACTTCTATTTCAAGGAAATACTGCAATTGACCTAAATCTTTAATAGTGAATGAATGATCAAGATGTTGTTTAATAGATGATATGATAACATTGTTATTGTCAGTGATTAATAGGTCATCAACATATACAGCCATGATGGTAATGAACGGATTTTGTTTTTGCACAAATAGGGAGTAATCATTTTTAGATTGAGAAAATCTTAACTTCTTAAGCTCAATCATTAATTTCTCATGCCACTACCTAGAGGCTTGTTTTAAACCATACAGTGATTTTCTTAGTAAGCAAACATGGATCTTAGGGTTAGGAATCCCTTGTGGCATGGTCATATACACCTCCTCGTGGAGGTCCCCATGTAAAAAAGCGTTGTTAATATCTAGTTGATGTACAACCTATTGATGGCTAGCAGCAAGTGCAAGGAGACATCTCACTATAGTCATTTTGACTACTGGACTAAATGTCTCTTCATAATCTATGCCTTGCTTTTGATTGAAGCCTTTTGCTACTAGTCTAGCCTTGAGTCTCTCAAGAGAACCATTGGACCTAAGTTTCACTTTGTAAACCCATTTGTTTCCAATAGGTTTCTTTCCCTTTGGCAAGGGAACAATTTCCCAAGTGTGATTTTGGCCTAGGGCTTGAAGTTCATTTTCGATAGCTTCCACCCATTTAGGATTTTCGCATGCTTCATAGTATGATTTTGGTTTTGTGTATTGATTATTAACTTGAACTATCTGCTTATGTGTGTTTGATAAGGCATGAAATTGGATAAGGTTGCACCAATGTGATGTTTCTTTGGTATTGTAGTGATAATCTTGCAAATGTGTAGGTCTTGTTCTAACTCTGGTTGGCCTAGGGCTTCTATGCGGATTAGCAATGATGATATCAGGAGAAATATTGTGTTCATTGCTGGTTCCTTGTTGTTGGAATAAGTCAGAATGCTCTGACTGTGTTGAGGGGTGGTCTGTCTCAATAATTTCTTTTGAATTCAAAGGATAGTTAGACCTACGAATGAATAGATGCTTTATAGGGATTTGATCAATATCAGAAAACCTGTATGGGAAGCATCTTTCATGAAAATACACATCTCTTGAAATTAGAATGGTCTTGGTTTTAAGATTATACAACCTATATCCTTTTTGTTGTTGTGAGTAACCTATGAACATGCATGGATCAGCCCTTGCATCCAGCTTGGTTCTGTCTCTCTTTAATATGGATGCAAAACATAAGCATCCAAAAACTTTAAGGGAATCATAAGAGGGCTTAGTACCATATAATTTTTCATGAGGTTTGTAATTATCTAAAGGTATTAAGGGCATTCTATTTATAGTGTGTGCAGTAGCAAGCACACAGTCTCCCCAAAACATGGTGGGGACTTGAGATTGATGGTATAAAGTTCTTGCAACTTCTAATAAATGTTTATGTTTTCGCTCCACAACTCTATTTTGTTGTGGAGTCTCTGCACAACTCTATTTTCTAATAAATGTATATAGTTTGATGTTTTCATTGTTTGAATTCTTATTCTGTGCACATGCTGTTGAAACTCTTGTGCCTTTGTCTTGTAAAGAATGATGTGCTAATTGCATAAGCATCATAGGTGTGGCAATCTTCAATTTTTCTTCAACATAGTAGAGGTTATTCTTGAGCCTACCAAGAAGCAAAGGCTTCATTAAGGGCTCCTGCATTATGCAAAAATCAGCAACAAAACTAATTTTAACATTCCTATCTTTGCACAACCTATGTACAGATATTAGCTTATAATGGAAATCAGGCACATAGAGGACATTATTAAGGTTTAAGCCATTTTGAAGAATGACAGTACCCATATATTGCACTCTGACATGTGTGCCATCAGGAATAACTACACTATTCTGTGCATTTTGTAAAATCTCATATTCTGAAAATAATGATTTATCACAACAAAAGTGATCTGATGCCCCCCTCATCCAAACTTTACCACCACCACCACCAATCCCACATAATACTAAGGAAATAAACATCCTTATGATTGTTGCAGAAAGATTCCCTAAGGGTGTGTTTAGGATAGATGGAAATGGAGGGAAAGAAAAGAGAGGAATTTAAAGGGAGATAAAATCTCTTGTTTGAATAGCAAATTAAGAGGGAAGGGATTTGGAGGGGAGGAAATTGGAAGGATTTGATTGATACTTTTTTGTTAAGGTTCCAATCTCTCCAAAGTAAGAAAGATTTGAACGGATAACTCTCATCTCCCTTCCTTTCCCTTTCATTCCCTCCTATACAAACAAGAGTTAATTCCCTTTCATTTCTCTTCCCTTCCTTTTCCTTCCCTTCCTTCCCTTTTCCTCCATGACTTTTCTCTCCAAATTTATTATTCAAACATAGTGTAAAGGAATTTTCGACACCACCATATCTTCTTACCAAGTTGAAGGCATGGCTCACAAAGATCTTTGTGGCCTTAGCATTTGATTTGTTTAAAGTTTAAATCATTGTTAAGAGTTGTGGCTTATAGTTGTTTAAATTTGTATATTGTTGAAGGAATGTAATTAGCTGAAAAATATAGTAACTTAGTGGCTTTTGAAAAATCTTTTAGCATATCTAAGTGAAGCACTAATGAATGATAGCAAGTTTTGTGATACTTGTCGATAGTTGATTTTGTTCATAAAATGATGTAGATTTTGAAGATTGTAGCCTACAATTAGTATCATTGGTGTCAAGGAATCAACTCAACCTAAAGGTTAAACTGATGTTTGAGTTCCCAAGATATGTTATATACTCTAACACATCCCGTCACACGAGAGGTCATTAGGCTAAAAGTGTGGATGCGCATAAGCGCTAAATATTTCACTTTAAATGAGGGGTGGTTGAGACTCAAACCGATAACCTCTTGTCACATTGGAACCTAAGATTGGAGCGCTTTGATCCCGTGTGTTGTTCGACACGTATAGACATGTTAATTAGAATTAATAAATTGCGGACTGTATTATTACTTCCTTCCATACACTTCACAATCGTTTAATTATACTCCCTCCAATTCACATCTATTGTTCCATTTGGTTGGGCACGGATATTAAGAATGGTATGGGGTCCACCAAAAAGGTGGTAGTTGAGTATTTTAATTGATTAAATTAATTGTAAAGGTGGTAGTTGGGGTATGTAGGAAAGAATAATATTAGTAGAATATTATTAGAATATTTTATTTTATATTTTATATCATTCTGATTTAGTTTCCAATATTTTAATATTCTGTAATATTTTGTTTCCTTAATTTAGTTCTAATCTCTTGTATAAATAGAGGTAGTACCTCTCATTATTATTTAATACAAATCAAGTATTCACCAGATTAAACCCAAACCGAATTCCGCATTATTATTTTCTACATGGTATCAGCGCCTTAAGGTTTTTCTGGACAGAAAAACTCAATCGGTATTTTATCATTGATCATAATCGGACAAAATCGATCCAAATAAAAACCAATTCAAAACAAAACGAATCAAACCAAACAAAATCAAAACCAAACCAAACCAAGACCATGATTTCCATGGCACAAATGGAACAAATGTTCCAACTTTTTCAAAAAATGACTCAAAAACTACAACCAATCCAAATTGAAAAATTAAACCACAAAAATTACACCACATGGAGTAAAGAAATAAAAGTTAAACTTGGTGATCGGGGGATGCTCAATCATATCACCGTTATTCCCCCGACGACCATAACTCCACAATGGAAACAAAATGATGCCAGGGTTATGTCATGGATTCTTGAAAGTATTAACTCCGACATTATCGACCTCGTTATTTCATTCACTACCACTGCCCATGAATTATGGACTTGGATTCATACTCTATATGGGCTAATTTCGCTACCTCCCGAGAATGACACCATCGAGCGTGAGGTCGCGAGGGGGAGTAATGTAGAAGAATTGAGTATGCAAGTTAAGGGCGAGAGGGAGAGTAAAGAAAAAGATAAAAATCAAATTTCAAAACAAGAAGAGACAAACAAACTAGAAGCAAAAACAACCGAACTCCAATCCGAAAAACATTTAGAAAAAGGTTCTCTAAAGGAAGAAGTAAGCAATGATAATTAAATCCGCAAACTAGCCTACAAACCCATATCTTCTACCCATCTACCCTTTAAACAAAATCAACCCAATTTTATCTTTGAATCCCAATTAATCCAAAAACTCAAAGTTCAAATTGTTGACCCAAATCAAATATTAAACCAACTTAATCTATTTTATTACCATTTATCTAAACTCCAAACATTGAAATCAATTATTACAAATTTGGCAAAAAGATTATCAATGCTTCCTTTGCAAAATCAAAAGATCAACTAGCGGATTTTCTTATCAAGGCAATTGGCTCAAAAGCATTGAAGAATATTTTTTGTCAAGTTCGGTATCGGTGATACCAAGACCAAGCTTGAGGGGGAGTGTAGGAAAGACTAATATTAGTAGAATATTATTAGAATATTTTTTTTTATATTTTATATTATTCTGATTTAGTTTCCAATATTTTAATATTCTGTAATAGTTCGTTTCCTTAATTTAGTTCTAATCTCTTGTATAAATAGAGGTAGTTACTCTCATTATTATTTAATACAAATCAAGTATTCACCAGATTAAACCTAAATCGAATTCCATATTATGATTTTCTACAGGGTACTGTAAGTAGAAAAATGAGGGTATTTTAGTCATTACTTGTATAGGGTATTTTAGTCATTACTTGTGTGAACATGGAGTATTTAGATAAAATATCATGACTAAAAATAAAACTAGACATTTGAGGTCAACTTACCTAATAAAAAAATGAGATAATAGTTGTGAATTGAAGGGAGTACTACTTTATTGATCAATGCTTCATTCATCTATGGGTTTTGTTTCACTGTTTTCTGGATTGAAACTTGTTTATATTCAGCAATACTTGTATTTGATTGTCGGCAACTTCATCTCGTAGTTACTGAAATATCTTTTTTTTTTCTTTTTAAATATCTACATACTTTTTTTGTAAGATATAAAAATCTATATACTTTATTGTCTTCATATGGGGATTAATTTGCAGGTTATATGAAAGGTTATTGTACGCTTTGATCATTCTACTAGAATTCATAGGTGATTAAAATTCAATTACATGCACATTATTTTGTAAAGCTTTATTTTTTCTTTTCTGAATAATAATTGTCTTTACTTTGATTTTATAAACACACTAGTGTAAAATCCGTATAATACACAAATTTCTTAGTGTAAAAATCTATTAAAAATTAGATTTTCAAAGCAATGGGAAAATATATATTAACCTTATAAGTTTATTTTTTAATTTAAAGTGTAATATATATATATA